>CADWAF010001267.1:0-57342 GCA_902984215.1 Willaertia magna
TTTAAGCCAATTTCAACACATGTATAATTTAGTAGAAATGCAACCAAAAGTTATTGGAAATAATAATGGAAAGCCAGGCATGGAGGCCTCGTTAGATATTCAATATATTATGGGAGTAGCACAAGGAATTAATACTACAATCAATAGTATAGAATCAAATAATAATGAAGATCCTTTCGTACAATGGATTTCACAAATTCAATTACAAGGAGATTCTAGTGCTTGGATTCATTCAATTTCTTATGGAGCAATTGAGAAAGATATTCCAAAAGATATTAAGGAAATGGTAGACCAGGAATTCCAGAAAATTGGAGTAACTGGAAGAACCATTTTTGTTAGCTCTGGAGATAATGGTGTCAGATGTAATGATTATGGAGATAGATTTGAACCTGAATGGCCAACTAGCTCACCAAATGTTGTTTCTGTTGGAGCAACTCAATTCAAAATTAAGGGAGGAAAGATTTCCTCAGAGGTTGGAGCTGACTATACAGGCGGTGGATTCTCAGATTGTTATCCCAGACCAAGTTATCAAGACCAAGCTGTGATTAATTATTTAAATCAAAAATCGTTCCCTGATAGATCATATTTCAATTGGAATGGAAGAATGTTCCCAGATATTGCTTTGATAGGTCAAAATTTTCAAGTAGTTCTTTCAGGAAAAGTTCATTCAGTTGATGGGACAAGTGCTAGTGCTCCATCTGTAGCAGCAATCTTTTCCCTTCTTAATAATATTCGTTTCCTACAAAATAAGAAACCTATTGGATTTATTAATCCATGGCTCTATCAAGTTGCCCTTAAAATACCAAATGCTTTCTTTGACATTACTGAAGGGTATAATTCGTTTGAGCCATGTCCTGGGTTCTTTGCTATTGCAGGTGCTGATCCTGTTAGTGGAGTTGGTGTACCTAATTTTGTCATTCTCAAAGATTTGATCTTGTCAAAGTAATTGTTGAAATAATTATTATTTGAATACAAAGTTATTGAGGAATAATTTACAAAATAATTTCCCGCCATTATTAAATTTAAAAAACAAAATACAAAAAAATGGGTTTAATGAGCATTTTAAAGAAATTAAAGGAACAAGAAAAGCAAATGAGAATTTTAATTCTAGGTTTAGATAATGCTGGAAAAACAACAATTGTTAAAAAGTTAAAAAATCAACCTATTGATACAATTTCTCCAACATTAGGATTTATAATTGAAACAATTTATTATGAAAAGGAAGAAGAAAATACAACTTCCGATGATCAATCATTACCTACCAATAATAAACTTTCTTTTAAATTAAATATTTGGGATATAGGAGGTCAAAAATCAATTAGAAGTTATTGGAGAAATTATTTTGAAAATACAGATGGTTTAATTTGGGTTGTAGATAGTGCTGATACTGAAAGACTTGAAGATTGTAAAAAAGAATTATCAATGCTTTTAGGTGAAGAGAAATTAGCAGGTGCTAGTTTATTAATCTTAGCAAACAAATCTGATTTAAACAATGCCTTAAGTGTTGAATCTATAGCTCAATATTTAGGTTTAGAAAAACTTTCAAAGTCAACTGAGATTACTGATGCAAATTTATTTGAACAAAAAACTTCAAAGATAACAAGACATGTACATGTAGAAAGATGTAGTGCTGTAACTGGTGAAGGTCTTTCAGAAGGGATAGATTGGATTGTTGAAGATATTGCAAATAGAATTTTCTTAATGGATTGAAAATGTACAAATTTATTTACAATTTTATCTTTTTTGATGACTTCCCATCATACCATAATGACTTTCTAATAAACGAAATAGTTGTTTTGAGTGAAGCATTTGACTACTAGCATCCATTACTGAATCAAGTAATATTGGTTGTAAAGTATTTGTTGTTGTTGATTGGGTATCTAACATTGGTTGATGGAAATGATTAACAGAGGTTAACATTTGATTAAAAGCATTCCTAGTATCTTGTTGTTTCTTTTTCCTTTCTAATGGACTAGTTTTTTCAAAAAGTAATGTTGGGGTAATAGCACTTGGTTTGCTGTTGATATTACGTGTAGATTGATCTAATACAATTTGTTCTCTAGGAGTAAGGGTGGCTGTGTTTGGTGCAATGAAATTTAAAGTAGGTGTTTGTAAAGATTGATTAATATTTTCTAAGAATTCTTTAGCTCCTGATTCTTCTTTTGGTTTGTATTTTGGATATCTTTGAAGGAAATTTAAATAAGACATTTCCATCTTTCCATTCTCAGATACTAATAAATCTTCTGGAACAGATGATGGGTTTTGTGTATCTGTTTGAATAACACTACCATACATTCTATTACCAAACTTATTAAATTTAAATGCTGCATGTCCACAAATATGACCTATTCCTTCATAGTCAACTGTTACTAAATCTACAAATTTCATAATTCTATCAGCACTTCTAGGTAATGAAATTAATAAAATTAAAGGTGTAACAAAAACACTTAAAAGTTCATTAAGAAAAAATTCATAACTATTAATATAATATTGTGTAAATTTATCTCTAACTTCAGTAAATTGTCCTTTTCCTTTCCACTCTGGGTCATGATAGTGTAAAATTTCACAAACATTATCCAATTTCTCTTTTGGTGAAAATATTGCATGTTCATCTATAACATAACTTTTAGCATAAGCCCAAACGAATAATAAAGTCGTTAACCAAGTTAATAAATTTTGATTAAAAAGTGAAAAATATAAAGCTAAAGAGTTATTTAAATAAGATAATACAATTATAACACCAGCAAATGCAGAAGCAATAAACATTACTCTTTTAGCTAAAATTGAAAGTATAACTATTGGAAATTGATTTAAATAATCCATTGCTGGATAATACGCTTGATTCATTCTCTTTTCAAATTCATGATCTAATTCTTGATATTGTCTAAATTTAAATTTAGAATAAATTGACCATCTTCTTCCTAATATTTGTTTTGGATTATTCTTTAATTCTGCTAAATATTTAAATGATGTATACATTAAAATATAAATGAATAAAAATGGTGACATCAATAAATTTACTAATCCTAATTTAATAAAATAAGAACGTAATTTTCCGGGATTTTTAATAAAAACTTCATTAATTTTAAATTCACTATCAAATAAATTATCTGTAATTAAACGTAAATTAAATAATAATGTTTCTGATAGATAAGTCTTTTTACTCATAAAAGGTAAAGGTACAAATAAATCCATTACTTCCTTATTAATAAAAGAAATTAGATAATGTTCTTTCCTTAGAATTCTATTCATAATATCAAATTCATCAACATTCTTAATAATATAAATCTTTCTTTTCTTTTGTAATTCAATCATTCTTTCAACAACATCAACCCATTGAATAGTTTGAATATCAATTTCTGAAATGTTTAAATCATTATTATAAAAATGTTTAATTGTAATCATTGAAAATATATCTCTTAAATATTTAAATAAAGAATAAAACCAATATCCAAGAACAGTTAATTCAAATAAAAATACAATTATATGAAATGCATTAAATACCCAAATATCTTTTCTAATAATTGGAACATATTTACAACTAACATCTTGACATCTCCAAATCTCTTCCCAATTTAAAAATACAAATAGAAATGTAGAAAAGGCAACCATAAAGAGAAGAGTTCTAATTTTAATTAAGAATACTAATAAGAATACAATAATTACTTACATTAAACGTAGAATTCTATCTAATAGTAAACACCAAAAGCCTTTTTCATAGAAATAAAGATAAACTTGTTGGAAGAATACATCTAAATTCGTTATTCCGAGCGATTCTCTTTCTGTACCTCCTCTTAGTAAACTTTCATGTTCTGCGGCTTTTCCTCTTTGAAGAGAAGCATCTTCTTCTTCATCATCACTTCCTACATCAATAGCAAGTTGTTTCTCTTTAAAAACATTACCTGCTGTGGGTAAAGGTGATATCATAGGAGAAGAAAAGTCAGTAGATGTATCATTACTTATAAGCCTTGGAGGGTTCATATAAGTATTATTATGTATCGGAGGTATAATATTTTCATTAGAAGAACTACCTTTTGATGAAGGCCTCTCCTGTAACTCATAGCCTTTTTCCATTATTCAAATTAATTATTATTGTTCAATTCAATAGTAATACGTTTTATTTGAAGTTGTAAATTTTGTAGCTCGTATTAAAAAATGTCGAAATGGACTGTCTAATAAAAGAGAAAGTCTTTGTTTGATTTTTTTTTAGAATGTTTGTTGTTTTGTTTGATTCTGTTTAGATGATGCGCTTGTCATTAATTTCAACAAAAGAGTAGGAAAGTATGGTATATTAATAAAAAGAAAGAAAGGAAACAGTTTTTCATTACTGTCGCTGGAAAGAGTATTTCTCAAAACAACAGTAGTTTTTGTTGGTACGAATTAAAGATTTTCCACATTTTTTGAATAGAATTCTGTTCTGACAAACATTTTTTCTGTCACAATTCAGCCATCAAGACAAAGATCCATTTGGAATTGAAAATTAATTCAGAAAATGGCAGAACTCGTACGAGAGAATAATATTGACAATAAAAACCCCTTGGACGAAGAAAGAAGTGAAGAAGAAGAACAGCTCATTAAAAACTTGAAATTACCAACAACTACCGTTGGAACCCCAACTAAAAACGAGACAACAAGCGAGCAAGAAGAATTAAATACACTTTCTCCAAATAATTCTTCTAACGTTTTATTATATCCAACTATTCCACCTTTAGGTCCAATACTATCAGCTCCAATTCAATATTCTATTAACAATCAATCAAAATACATGTCAATAAAAAAAGATAAAGAATTATTACAAGTTCAAAGTCAATTAGATGAAAAGGAAGAAGAAATTAATCAATTAAAGAATAAAATTAATGAAATGGAATTAAAATTAAATGAAGAAGAAAGAATATTTATAGAAAAACAAAATGAAAAACAAAACGAAAATGAAAAATTGAAAAGTGACTATTTTCAACTTTTAACAGAAAACAATACTTTAAAAGAAGAATTAAATAAATCAATTGAAATAATTAATAAATTAAAATTAAAATTAAAAGAAAAGGAAAAAATATATTTAGATTTAACAAATGAAATTAAAAATTTAAAAGAAAATAAAGAAAATGAAAAAATACAAAATGAAAAATTAATTTCCAAATTAGAAAAAAATTTAAATTTACAAAAACAATTATTTGAAAACCAAATAAAAAATTTAAAAGAAGATTATGAATCTAAATTAACTGAAAAAGAAAATTGCATAAACTATCATTTAACAAATTGTAATGAATATAAAAAAATAAATAATGAACTAAAAAAGGATAAATACGAATTAAATAGAATCAAAGATGAATTACAATATTCAATTAACGAAAAGGAAAATGAGATTTTAGAATTAAAAAGTTCAATTGAGTTATCACAAAAGAGAAGTAGATTTCAAAATGAGTTAGATAAGAAGAAAATTGAAAAATTACAAACAGAATTAAAAGAGAATAAAGAAGATTATGAGAAATTAAATAATGAATATGAAAATTTAAAAGATTTACATAAAACAGTAAATTTAAAATTAAAAGAATTACAATTAAAAAATAATGATAATAATTATCAGTTGTCTAATCAATTATCACAATTAAATAGTCAACTAGAACAAAAGAATAGTGAATTAAATCAATTAAAATTATCTTCTTTATCTAAAGAAGAATCCAAATTAAAAGAAGTTGAAGAATTAAACAACAGAATTAAACAATTAGAATTTAACCTTCAAAGTGAAAAATCTTTACAAAATAATTTAAAAAACGATTTACAAAAAGAAATTTATTTAAGAAATAATTTGGAATATCTTTTAGCGAATGAAAAAGAAGAAAATAATCGTGGCTCCAATTACATTAAGCGTTTAGAAGAAACTTTACAAAAAACAACTGAAATTGTTAAAAATTACTCAAAATTAAGAGAAATGACTGAAAATTTAGAAATAACCAATACAAATTTACAAAATAATATAATTAATTTGCAAAATGAATTAAAAGAAACTAAAGAACAAAATCAACAATTATTAATAAAACAACAACAACAACAAAACCAAGCACCGCCTCAGCACTATATAAATGATGACAGTCTTAGTAGTTATTCTTCATCAACAGTTCGTTCATTACCTTCTTTACCTTCTACTACACATGTAACAACAACTACTTGTAATTATAGCCAACAAAGAAATAATAATAGAAAAAGCAATTGTTATTATTCAGATGAAGAAGATGAAGATCTCAGTTCAATCTTACGACAAATGAGTCGTGGTAGTGGACGCTCCAGTAGTAGTAGTTGCAGTGTTGGGAAAAAGTTTTACAAAGGAGGTCAATTCCTTCCTGGAGGAGGAAGAGCTCCAAAAGTAAGTTGTTTAATAATTATTTACGTGTAATAATACCTATTTACTTATTTACTTTTTAATAATATTTAAAGGGAGGGATTTGGATGTAGTTGAATACTTTAAATTATTGTAAAGCATTTACTTTTTATTAAAAAAGAATAATTTCTATTTTAAATTTTAATTGGACTCTTCCTTTTCTTCTTTCATCCCATAGTTGACCACAAAACTTTTTTTATACAGAAACATAATAACAGGAAAAAACCATGTACCACAAAAGTAGGTTTAGTATAATATATAAAGTAAAACAACAAACTCATTTAAATAGTACTCAGATAAATTTAAGTTCTAACTCGTTATTTAAGGTAACTTTGTTTACTCATTGTGGTATTTGTCAGAAGTAAGGACAGACCAATTCCTTCCAATTTTTTGTTATTTAATGAAAGACAAGTGGCATTGACGTGACCAACACAAAACAAAAAATTAAAAACAATATGAAAAAGTTTATTATTATTGCATTATTAGCAACACTATTCCTTTTAGTAGTTTTTGCTTCCTCTTCTGCAACTGTTAAGGCACAATCTAACAATGATGATGGCACTGACAATGAAGAGAACCAACAAACACCAAGCCTCCCTGACGAAGAAGATATTAATGTTGATGAAGATAGAGAAGATCCTGACCTTACTTCTTTCCAACCAAATAATCCATCTGACTTAGATACTAATAGTAACTCAATTGATGAACAAGATGTTCCAGATACTTCAGATGAGTTAGATGAATTCGCAACTGGATCAGAAGAAAATTCTGAAGAAGATCCAACTGAAGAACCAGCAGAAGAAAATAATTCAAACAACAACGACAGTAATAACAACAACAATAACAACGACAATAATAACAATAATTCAAATGACCAAACAAATAATAATGACAACAATAATAACAATAACAACAATGACAATAATCCAAACGAACCAGCAAATAATGCAGAAGCTTTATTCTATGAAGATGAAGAAGATTGGTAAATCCAGCAATTAAAATTGTAAATTATATTTTGTGTTCTATGTAAATATTGTAAAAAAACAAATAAACTTAAGTATTTTGTGTGACAGACAAACTAGCCCTTCATTCAATTCCAAACTTCCTTCAACCCATTACTTTACAACCTGAATTTTTCACATTTAAAAATGAAATTGACTTAAAAAAATTTCAAAAAAAAATAAAAATGACAAAGACTGTATTCGTTAGTAACTTAGATTTTAAGGTTAAATGGTTTGATTTAAAGGATCACTTTAGACCAGCAGGAAACATTGCAAGAGCAGAAATTTTCACAAAGAATGGTGGGATGTCAATTGGTTCTGGTAAAGTTACATTTGAAGATGAACAATCTGCACAAAATGCTGTAGATATGTTCAATGGCACTAATTTCTCTGGAAGAACTATTACTGTTAAACTTGATGTTAATGATTTCCAAGGAAGACAAGTTTTTGTTAGTAATTTATCATTTAAAACTAATTCTCAAAGCTTAAGAGAAGCATTTTCACAATTCGGAGAACTTGAAAAATGTTTTGTTGTTAAAGATGACAATGGTTACTCAAGAGGTAATGGTATTGTTAGATATGTTAATGGAGCAGATGCTGCAAAAGCAATTGAATCAATGAATGGTACAAACCTAGATAATAGAACTATTTATGTTAAATTAGATGAAAAGATTTAAATTATCTATTTGAAATATATGGATGGCTTATTTACCTCTTTAGCTAGATAGATTGTTCAAACAAAACTACTAGTTGATGATTATTAATTCCTTTGGTTTAAATAGTTGTTTTAGAATAGTTGGAATTGTTTTAGATCAGCCTGTCAGCAATAATAAAAGAATTGACAATTTAATTAACAATTATAAATGTACAATAATTTATTCCTCAGATGGTTGAGGTGGCTTCTTGTTCCAATCGAATGGTTCATTGGTAATTCTTTCATAAATATCAACAACATCATTTGCACATGATTCAAAGTGAGTAGTTGCATCATATGATTTAGAGATGAAAACACCATCTTTCTTTCCATCTTCTAATGGTTCATAAGTATCTAAGGTATATACAAACTTTTCATCAATAGGTTCTAATAAATTCAAACCAAGTTGAACTTCCTTTTCTGGTGTATCAGTTTCAACTGTTGTAGAAACAATAGCAATATACTTTCCTTGAGGAGCAACATGATGTGTGAAAGAGGTCACACAAACATAAATATCATGTTTACGATTTGCTTGCTTTTGTGGAATAATAATTTGAGCAGATTTTGCATCACCAGTATTCTTAACAGGATGTGAAAGAATACAAATAACACGAATAACTTTACCAGTCTTTCTAACCTTTTCAGGGAAATAAGATGGATCACCAACAACCATCTTTGCTTTAGCAATTTCACCTTCGGATTCAACACCAACAATATGACCATTTTCATCATAATGGATCTTATCAACTGGTTTGTTTAACATATAAGTACCACCATAGACTGCACATAAACGAGCAAATACTTGAGGTAATTCACCTAAACCATATAATGGATAAACATAAGGAGATTTACCATACATATTTAATGATTCTTCATATAATCTCATTCTTTCAATAACTTCTAATGCAGGTACAGTAGACATATAACTATCATCAGTATATAATGCAACTGCATGACCTAAGAAATCAGTTGTATCTTCACTAACGCCAAAATATTTGTAAATTTTATCCATAGTATCTTTTCTACAGTCAAAGCCTTGATGGGTCTTTGGGTTATTAACATCATAGTCATATAGATAGGAAAGTAACTTTTTAGCCTTTAACTTTTCAAAGAAGCCTAATAAAGGTGAAGTTGCAACTTCAGTTGGAGTAACTGGTACTTTTTGGATTTGTTTACCATGGAAAACGAAACTTCCTTCTACTAATGCAAATTCCATGTTATAACGGGTAACACCAGTCATTCTTAAGATCTTAACTAATTTACCATTAGCCATCAAGAATTTTGGAATTAAATCAATGTTATAATCTCTGCTTCTACCTAATGATTCTGATGGTTTTTGATCTTTACCCTTTAACTTTTCAAAAATTTGTTCCAAGTTTAAACTTGCTGATTCTCCTCCATAATATGGATTACGATCCATATGAAGTACTTTCTTACCACTGACTGATAATAAACCAGAGATAACACATTCAGTTAAACCTGTTCCTAAAACAATAACATCATATTCCTCATTCATTTTTTAATATATTTTGGCCTTGAGAATTTTTTTTTCTAATTTTATTTTGTAATGAAAAATGATAATTTTTGTGATCATCAAATCTTGACACCTAAACAACCTTTCTTGTCACGCATGGACCTTTGGTTAAATAAACTCCAAAACAGAAATCAAACACCGATTGGTGTTGAATTTAAAATGATTGTATTAATAATTATAATTTTTATAAAATTGAGACAAAATGTATTATGTTACAATTTTTTTACAATTCAGAGAATGCCTTGTCCATAACGAATAAAGCGAATTCAACATCTTCCTTAGAAATACACATTGGAGGTTTAATTCTGAAAACATTACCATATAAACCACCTTTGCCTAATAATAAACCTAATTCCTTACATCTTTCAAATACTCTTGCAGTTTCTTCTTTTGCTGGTTCTAAGGTCTTTCTATCCTTAACTAATTCAACACCTAACATTAAACCTTTACCTCTAACATCACCAATAATTGGATACTTTTCTTTTAATTTATTTAATCCATTAATTAATAAATTACCAGTTTCTAATGAGTTCTTTTGTAATTGTTCTTTGTCAATTACTCTAAGAACAGCTCTACCGATTGCTGAACTTACTGGATTACCACCATAAGTATTAAAGTGTATCTTTTGAGCTAAGGTCTTTGCAATTTCAGGTGTTGTGACAACTGCTGCCAAAGGAGTTCCATTACCAATACCTTTTGCCATTGTTACAATATCAGGCACTATAAAAGGAATTGTAAATTTACACAAAATAATAAAATAATTAATACTTACTGACACCTTCAGATTCGAAGCCCCAGAAATGAGTACCTAGACGACCGAAACCAGTTTGTACTTCATCAGCAATACATACACCACCATGTTTTCTTACAGTTTCATAAACCTTCTTAAGGTATCCTGGAGGATTACATACAGTACCACCAACACCTTGGATTGGTTCAGAAATCCAACCAGCAATTGCACCTGGTGTACATTGTTCAATTACGTTTTGAACATCCCAATGATATTTATCAGCTGCATCTGGATCGTCATATTTGAATGGACCTCTATATTGGTTTGGAGTTAAAACGTGTTTAATTCCTTCTCCTTGAGGTACAGGATACTTCCATGTGCTAAGGGAGGTAATACCCATAGTTAAACCACTCATACCGTGCTATAAGTTCG
Organism: Willaertia magna; assembly: GCA_902984215.1. Classification (NCBI taxonomy): domain Eukaryota; phylum Heterolobosea; class Eutetramitea; order Acrasida; family Naegleriidae; genus Willaertia; species Willaertia magna. The sequence continues at coordinate 10,768 of CADWAF010001267.1, forward strand.
GAAGTAATTTTGGACACAGGTCAATTTTAGAAATACAATAATTTGAAATACTTACATAACAATTTCTTAAAGCTAAAATATCTTGATTTTTAGTATACAATCTAGCCATTAAAATTGCTAAATCATTAGCCTCACTACCACTATTTACAAAATAGGTTACCTTTAAGTTTCCTGGCATTTTGTCAGCTAATTCCTTACCAAATTGAGCAATTTCAGGATGATAATAAATATTTGTTGTGTGCATTAAAGTTGCCATTTGTTCAGTTCCTGCTTTAACAATTTCTTCATGGCAATGACCAACAGAAATAGTAACTAGTTATTATAAATGATTGTAAAAAATAATTTGATCAGATGATCACTTACCAATACCACCAAAGAAATCAAGATATCTTTTACCTTTGTCATCCCATAAATATTGCTTTTTACCTTCAACTAGCATTACCGGCTTTTGATAATAAGTTAATAATCCAGGTGACAAGTAAGTCTTTCTTAACTTTTCAACTTCTTCAAAAGAAGGTCCCTTATATGGTTTTGGTTTATGGGTGGTTGCTGGTAATTCCTTTTGTTGGGTTGTTAAAATACTTGAGAAATGTCTTTTATTAACAGCATTGATTTGTTTCAATGCATGACAATTCAAAGATTTTTTCATCATTGTGTTTTTTGATCTAATTTTTTTGAATAAATTTTTGTTGATTAAGATGTCATCTGAGATGAAGGATGAGGCATATAGTTTACAACAGCCCTTTTCGGATCTAAAACTTCTTCGCATGACGTTGACCAAGTAATTACTAGTCGCAAATAAAAAATAGAGCCAGTTCAAACAAGTACCATTATTTAACGGGTTGACAACTAATCTTCATGTCTATGATTTTGAAACTGGTTTTACCCTCAAATGGCGTGAAAACACACAACAATTTGTTGCTGGTCACTCCTTGAATTAATTGTATTGTTTGCTCTCCCTCAATATCATCTAAATACCCTTCACCTACCTTTATTTGATTGGGAATGAAACAGCTGTACTTAAACGGACCACATTTGTTTCCTGGCGTTTTAATTTTCAAATTCTTTAAGGTAACAGAACCCTCAAACTCAAAAACCACACTGCTTCCTTCTGTTTTACAAGTTGCTTTGCAATTATTGTCACTTTTCTTTTTCAAAGGAATAGATATGTCTACAACTTCTGGTGTTGTTGGACTTTTCTTTTTTACAGTTATTGGATTTTCAATTCCTTTTTTTTGGATGAAATCCTTTTGTTGTTTTGGTGATAGTACTGAGCTTTTTCTGTTTGATGTGTTCGATGGGGTGGTGGGACGCGTTGGAGATTTAATTCTGTTGATTGTTGTATTAGTCAACTTAACACTCATTTTTGAATTACTCAAAGTGGGTAATTTAGGATTTAACTGAATGTATTTAGATGGAAATACGACTTTTGGAAATGCTGCCACCTTTATTCTTTTTACTTCCTTTGGTAGCAGCACTGGCGTTGAGTAAGTCATGGAATTGATATTTGGGGGGCTTCCATCAATAGTATACTTGTAAATAACACCAGGTATAACATCAATCTTTAAAGTTCCATCGCTACAATACACTCTGGGAGGATGCAGCTGTTCAGGGGGTTTAAAACTTTTAACCTTAGAAGCGAATTTGGTGCCCTCGATAGCAATTGCCTTTACTATTGGATAATTTATGTCTATTTCTGCACTGTGTCCCTCTGAATACTTATTATTCAGTAGGTAAATACCTGGTTCTTCGTATAGTATAGAATTTTCATTTGGTGTAGATCCATCAATAGTCAAGTAATATTTACAATTTACTTTTGGATTAATTATTCTGAACCTTCTGCTTAAAACATCGTAGTAACCGTCTGGTTCTTCTGTCTCCAGTGGGATTGCAAAGTTTGAAACTTCTGACACATACTTGCATCTTTCCATTGCTACTACCCTTATAGATTTGATATTATTGGTAATAGGTATTGGTCCTTTATATAATTTCATTCGTTTAAAAACTTTTTCTTCTTCGGTACTATAATAGTATTTAATACTTTCGCTGGGGGTAGTTGTTAGTTCAAATAATCTTTCTGTTTGTTGAAAGAAACCTTCAGGAGGCAGAAGTTTTAATATTTCAAAATAACTAAGCAAATAATTATCTATAGGAGTGACTTCTTTAGTGTTCAAAATTTGAATTAATTGTTCACATACATCATGTACATGGTGTGATTGACTATCAACAATTTCAATATATTTACTACAATTATAAGATTGAGCTAGTGAAAAAACCTCATCTATAGAAATGTCTCTTCCTCCTTCGTTTACAACACCTATAATTAATACTGGAACTGTTTGTGAATAGTTTCTCACTTCCTCTAGCATATCTCTTACACAAAGGAATGAGAAAGTGTCATTTACATTGAACATTACAACGAAAACACTGGTTCCTTCAAAATATACTTGTCTTACTGATTGATTAACTTCCTCACAATCAGGCATCCAAACCTGAACGTGAAACGGTTTGATAGTTCCTAAAGTTATTTCATGTGAATGTATAACATAAGGCATGTCTTTTCTATGAGATGTTATTAAAGAAGAATAAAAGTCAAATTTTCCACTATTCTTCTCTGAAAAGAATGTTTGAAGTTAAAGTTTAATTATTTGTTAAAGCTTACCATCTCCGAGAATAACAATTTTATAAACTTCTGAATTTCCTTCTAAATTTAATTCCTCCCTTTTCATGTCCATTGAAAGTCTTCTTCTTTTAAGATATAAATACTCAGCATCCTGTGTACTTAACATTTCATTTGATTCTTGAATAAAATTCATAAACTCTTCCTCATTCATGTAGGGAAAGCTTCGTTGCTCCATTTTTTGAAGTTAACAAACCTTAATACCAAACGCTCTTTGTAATTTAAAATTTTTAGCGGTAAAAAATGAAAAGAATTAATTTAGAGAGTAGCCAACAAATTTTAGATCGGATCATAGAGTTAGAGTCTGCAATTAAGAAGAATGAATTGTCTGTAGAAGAAGTTGAAAGAATGAAAGAAGAATGCATAGCTTTAATTGAAAATTATCAATATAATACAATGAATCATATAATATATTCCGATACAACTAATGGTGAAATAACGATACAACAATTGCAAAATAAAATTACAAATTATCAAGAAGTAGAATTACCTAAGTTAAATAAAGAATTACAAGTAGAAAAGAAATATAAAGAATTTAAAGAAGAATATAATACTATATCGGAGCATTTACTAGAAAAACCTTCTACTATAGAATTGTTACAAAATTATAATCAATCTGTAGAGGCATTACAGAAATTAGAAGATACATACCGTGAAAATCAAAGAAAAATAGAATATTATGAAAAACAAATGCAATTATTATTTAAAACAACAAATGATTTATTAGATTATAATTTTAAATAATTGTAAAATATATCAATAACTGCACCAATATCTTATTTATTCAACAATAAAACTTTAAAAGGCACTGTGTGAATTATGAACGTCGCTGGCTGTCTATTTATTTTAGTCACTATGGTTTTGGATGTGATAATTGAAAGCCAAAAAAAATGATGAAAGAAGAGATACAGAATAACTGGATTTATAAATGGATGAAAGTCAAAGTTTCCGATGAAAGAATATTAATTGGAAAATTTATTTGTGTAGATGACAAATGTAATATTATACTAAGAGAAGTATGTAACTAATATAATTTATTGAAAGTTAAAACCAAATTAAAAAGACTACAGAATATAGGCCTAGACCTTACGACCAAGAATATGATGAGAGAAAAATTGGACTTGTTATGGTTCCCGGTAATCATATAACAAATGTTTGTATTTCTACGAAATAAAACAGTTTTCACCAATCCGCACACTTTCCAAAAGGACAATAAACTAATGATCAACAACAATACACTCGTGATTAATACTTCAAATAGTGAAGGATCGTTATTGTAGCTTTTGCGAAAGTAGTGTTGAATTGAGAAATTTTTAAATTTCGCTTCCAAACTGTTATCCAATATGAAATACCAATTACAAAAAAAATATTAGAAAGTATTTTCCTCTAATATTGAATTCTCCTTACTCATTGTTTTTTTAAAAGTAAAATGGACAATAACCCAACTACAAGTACTTGCCAAGCCTGCAAATTGGTACATCCTCTTCCTCACGTACAACAAAAAGCATGGATTTCATCATGGGAACAATACCTTGAAACATACAAAGAAAGTATTGCAAGACCAAGGGAATATTGGGCTAAAATTGCTCAAGAAAACTTTTATTGGAAAGAAACCAACTGGAATGTTGAAACAGATCCATCAAGTGTTTTAGATTTTAACTTAGATTTAAGAAAAGGAAAGGTTTATATTGAGTGGTTTAAAAACGCCATTACTAATGTATGTTACAATGCAGTTGATAGACATGTGTTAAATGGTAACGGAGATAGAGTAGCATTCTACTGGGAAGGTAATGATGTAAATGATAAACACTTCTCAATGACATACAAAGAATTATTGAAACAAGTTTGTAAATTTGCTAATGTGTTAAAATCTTTAGGCGTTAAGAAAGGAGATAGAGTTGCTTTATATTTACCTATGGTTATGGAATTAATTGTTGCAACATTAGCCTGTGCACGTATCGGAGCAATACACTCTGTTGTTTTCGGAGGATTTTCAAGTGAAAGTTTAGCATCTAGATTAATTGACTCCCAAGCTAAAGTAATAATTACAGCTGATGGTGGTATAAGAGGAGAGAAATTTATTCACTTGAAGGATGCTGTAGATGAGGCAATTGAACATCATTGTTCGGAACAAGGTTTTACAGTAGAGAAAGTTATTGTTGTGAATAGATTAAATAATCAAATTAAAATTAAATGGAATAGTGGAAGAGATGTTTGGTATAATGATTTAATGACTAATGTAAGCGAAGAATGTGAAGTTGAATGGATGAAGGGAGAAGATCCTTTATTTATGTTGTATACCAGTGGTAGTACAGGAAAACCTAAGGGTTTATTACATACAACTGCAGGTTATATGATTTACACTGCAACAACGTTTAAATATGTTTTTGATTATCATCCAGAAGATGTTTATTGGTGTGGTGCTGATATAGGTTGGATTACTGGTCATAGTTACGTAATTTACGGACCTCTCTGTAATGGTGCAACAAGTGTTGTTTTTGAAGGTATCCCAACACATCCAACCCCTCATCGTTATTGGCAAATTGTAGATAAATATAAGGTTACACAATTTTACACTGCCCCAACTTTAATTAGAACTTTAATGAAATTAGGAGACAAATATGTAAAAGAGGGAAGCAGTAGATCTACCTTAAGAATTATGGGTAGTGTTGGTGAACCAATTAATCCTGAAGCATGGCTTTGGTATTTTAATGTTGTTGGTAATTCAAATGCCGTAGTTGTTGATACTTTCTGGCAAACTGAATCTGGTGGTCACCTTATCACTCCTTTACCTGGTGCTACTAGTTGTAAACCTGGCTCAGCCACATTCCCATTCTTTGGTATTAAACCAACAATATTACATCCAACAGGCGACAATAATGAGGATGGCTCTGGTGGTTGTGACTCAACTGAAATGGAAGGGGAATGTGAAGGTTATTTAGCAATTTCCTTCCCATGGCCTGGTATGGCAAGAACAATCTATGGTGACCACGATAGATTTGAAAAAACTTATTATGGAATTATACCAGGTCACTACATGACTGGAGATGGTGTAAGAAGAGACAAGGATGGATATTTATGGTTGACCGGTCGTGTTGATGATGTTTTGAACGTTAGTGGACACCGTTTGGGTACTGCTGAATTAGAAAGTGCATTTGTAGCACATGAAACTGTTGCAGAAGCTGCAGTTGTTCCTTGTCCACATGACGTTAAGGGACATGGTATTTATTGTTATGTTGTGTTAAAAGACCACGTTGATATTTCAACTAAGGAAAAGAAAGACCAACTTACTCACACCTTAAAGCATTGGATTAGACATGAAATTGGTCCTATTGCAACACCAGATTATATTCACTTTGCAGAAAAGGGATTGCCAAAGACAAGATCTGGAAAGATTATGAGACGTATTTTACGTAAAATTGCTGAAGGATCTGAATCTTCATTGGGTGACACTTCAACCCTTGCAGAACCAAGCGTGGTTGACTTTTTAATCCAAACTAGAGTTGTTCATTAAACAATAAAATTTTGCCTCTATTTACCAATTATTTAAGACTTTCAAATACCAGCACGATCGTTCAAGTAATAATTCACGTGAATGTTTTTTGTAATAGAATATTTCTATAACGTTAAAATTTCAATAAATACATTATTTCCATAATTTTTTCTATTATTTTTACTTTTGTTCATGTGTTTTTTATTGTGCTATATGAGATATTCAAATTTTTTTGTTAAAAATTAATTTTATTTTCATTAATTTCATCTAATTTTTCTTCCTCCAAAACATTTTCTTCTATAAATATATTTCTATAAAATCTTCATCACTAACTATCTTTTAATAGTTCTTTATTATTAATAAATATAAGTTTAAGTCATTTTTTATATCTTGTGATTCATAAATTTAAGATTTATTATTAATTATTAATTTAGTTTTAATATTAACAATTAAATTATAATAATCTTTGTTCTTTATTAAAAAATTAAAATCAAATATATTAAATAAAATAATATTTAATTAGAGAATTTACATTATTATTTTATATTAAAAATTTTATTTTTTCATTTTAGTAGTTCTATAGTTTTTTAAAGAAAAATAAATAAAAGTTTTTTTACAAAATTTGTAAAATCAATATAAATTATATTATTAACAATATTCTTTTAAAAAAATTTTTTCTTACAATCTAAAAATTCTTCACTTAGATAATAGATCATAAATAATAATAAAAAAAACATTGTTTTCTAATATAAAGAACATAAATATTTTAAAAAGTTCAAACTAAAATAATAAAAAAACTTTATTAAACTAAAACTCATAATATAACACCTTAGATTACAAAAAATTTTTTATTTATAACTTATTAAAACTAATAAAAAATAATTATTCTTTGATTTATATATTTTTTACTTAAAACTAAATTATTTTTCACTTCATCAATCACAAAAAAAAAACAAAAAATAGTATAAATTTATATTAATTTTATTATTGTTACAAAAAATTATTTTTGTTTAAATAAAATATTTTTAATATTTCTTTAATTTTTTTACTTATTTTTATTAATAAAATACTTATAATTATTGTCAATCTATTTATTAATTAAGTCATCTAAATTTTTAGATATAATTTTTTTAATAATAATTACTTTTTCTACTTTATCATTAATTACTAAAAACTAAGATAATTTTTAAAATAAATTAATATTTATAAGTTATTTTTTTAATTTTTTATGTATTTATTATAATTTTTTTTAATATAAATAATATTTATATCATTTAACTATAAATAATGTCTATTAATAATATGAAAAAATTTAAAAACATTATATAAATTATGATTTTTTATTGATTTATTTTTGTAATATTTATAAAATTTATTAATATATAAAAAGATTTTAATAAGTTTTGAAGAAAAGTAAATTATAAATTTGTTATATAAGATTTTTAAATTTTCTGTTAAATATTTATTATTTTTAAACAAATCAAAGCTAATAAATAATAAAAAAATAATAGTCATTAATAAAAAATAAAAAAATAAAAAAATAAAAATTTATAATAATAATAATTAATTAATCACTAAAAGTTACAAAGACTGTTTTAATATAATTAAGTTATTATAGTTAAAAAAAAATATAAAATATTTACAAAATAATAGACTTAATATTAATATTAATAATCTAATTAAAAAATACTAAAAAAATATTAGTTTTTAAATAAAATATATTAATATTTAAACAAATTTTTAATTTAAATTTATTAACAACTTCAATATTTTTATAATTAATAGAACCAGCTATTAATAAAATAGAGTATATTATAAATATATATAATTATTCTAAATTTTTTAGAAATTATTTAAAAAGAATTGATGGTTGTAAATTTAAATAATAATATTATTAATTATAAAAATAAATATAATAATCATTTTAATATTGTAATTATTATTTATTATAATAAAAATTTCAAAAAAGTATCAAAATTGTTAAATAAGTTAAATTTAAATATTATTATATATAGACTATATATATAATAATATTGTTAAATGAGAATTTATTGTTTTTAATATTTTTATTAAATAAAAAAAGTATAAAGTTATACTTTTTTATTTGATTTTTAAATTTATAAAAATAGTATAAATTTATAGTTTTTTAATATTTTTTATATTATTTACAATATTTTGTAATTTAAATAATAATTAATATTTATAATATTTAAACTTATCTAAAATCATATTTTTAAAAAATTTCAAAAAAAATTATTTTAAAATTATTTTAAAAGGCATTTTATTAAAGTTTTTTTTGTTTTATTTTTGTTTAAAATAAAGAAAATTGTATATAATTTTTTTTTGTTATTATAAAATTATTAAAAAATAATTATTTTAATTTTTTTTTATTAATTATAGTAATAATTTTATTTATTTTATATCTTTTTATTATTTTAATTTTTTTTATTTTATAAAATTATTAATACTTAAATTCATTTTATATTTTATTACTTATTTTTATTTATTTTTTATAAATAATTTATATTATTTTAAAATTTATATTTATTATAAAAAATGTATATTTTTTTAAAATTTATTAATTTTTTTGTTTATTTAAATATAAAAATTTAAATTGTACTATATTTTTAAGAATTTATTTTAAAAAAAAAATAATTTAATTTTTATTTATTATAAAAGATTATAAAATTTTTTAAAAATATTTAAATATTTATATTATATATTAAAAAATAATTTAAAATAAATATTAATTTTAACTCAATTTTTAATAAATTTAAAAATATCAAAAAAATTTATTCATTTTTAATTCTTTTATACTTTTAAAAAAATAAAATTGAAAGAGATTATTTTATCATGATGGAAGTTCAATATATTATATCGACTAGTAGACTTTTTTGTTAGGTTCCGACTCGGAAAGTAGACTCGACTTTTTGAACTTCCACCATTATGAAAAAACTTAAAGTCTTTAAAGTTTTTTACAAATTTAAATAAATAGCTCTATTGTAAAGGACAATCGATTGCTTTAAAAACAACCATTAAAAATTTTAACAAAAAACTATAATGTACAAATTCACAAGCTTAGTATTTCACAAAGCAAACTACAAAATCAAAAACGTTACCCTATCATCCCTGGCAGTATAAATGTAAACTTGTGTTCCTTTCTTATTTTCCTTTAAAAATTTCACTAAACTAGTTGACTCCATACTACAAGAACCAGATGATTTAGTGCTTACACCCTTATAAAAAAGTTCTGTTACTTTTTTAACTTCTTGTGTATCAATACTAAATAAAACCAACACAACACTATCTTCAACAACAGATTTGCAGTATTGATTACATTTCTTTAAAGCTATCTGTTTAATCGTGTGATTATGTTTTGTTGATTTTTCTCCTAGAAAAACTACCTTACTTTCTTTTAGTAAATCTTGACTAACCGAAGGTGTGACAACAGTACTTGGAGTTGTATTACGTGTTGTTTTTCTTCTTTCTCTTCCTTCACTTAAAATATAATTAACTAAATCTTTCTTTTCAATTTCATACAATTTTGCTTTTTTCTTATTATTCTCACTTTCATCAATTGATAATCTAATTCTAACTAAATTCCTAGATATTAAATTTGATTTTGTAACAACTATAAATTTAACCTTATGTTGTTTACAATATTCTTTAACAGCTTCATAATCATAATTATCAGAATAAGTTAAATCAGTTTTAATCCCAGCCTCCCATAACATATTAGCAACTCTCATTCTCTCTTCTCTTATACCTCTATCTGCAGAATAAACTAAAACTAAAGGGACAGCACTTTCAAAATGTGATAATTTGTTTTCATCTTCTTCAGTAGTGGCATCATTCCCTCCTTTCGTTTTTGAAGCAGACATTGGAGATTCAAGTAAAATAGTTGACCTAACTAATTTATCTAATTTAATATTAGCACCAACAACGTGATGTGGTGTTCGTTCATATAATGTAAAATAACTAACCATTCTATCATAACGTCCACCATTGACAATAGCTGTATATTCTTTACCATTCTTTATTCCTATTTGGAACATTATACCTGAATATCTTTGATAATCATTTACAAGACTTGTATCAAATATTACTTTAAAAACATTTGGGTCTATTTTCCAGACATCTAAATTAGATATTAATGTGGCTACATCAGACAAAGCTTCAACTTTAATTAAGATTTTTAGTAATTTTTGATGAACTTCTTGTAAATCACCTCTAATCTTAAATATTTCTTTTAACATTAATAATTGTTTTTCTTTTAATACACCTTTATAATTAACTAATTCATTTTCAACATATTTCCAAGAATAATTATATTTAACAATCTTTTTTATACAAGAACAGATATGTTCCCAATATTCTTTAGGTATTTGACAAAGTTCCATAATTGCATCAATAATACTTGAATGATTAATTCTTATTATCCATTCTCCACGTTTTGGTTGGAAATAAGAAAGAGCAGTAGTGGCAATCTTCAATATTTCAGTATCTTAATTAATTGTTAGGTAATTTAAAATTGATTCAAGTACTTACCAGTAATTAACTTATATCTAGATCCAACTATATCAATAGAACAAACTTGTGAAGTATAAACACCTGCTTGACCTGCTTGTTTCACTCCTGATATGAAGGAATATCGTTTTAAGAATTTAACTTCTTTTCCAACAGGCAATCTAGAAAGATAACGAGCAAGAGATACAGAACCATCTCTAGGTATGTTAGCAAGTTTACCAGTTTTAAATAGAACTGGACAAAGTTTATCCTTTTCAACAATATCTACTACTTGATCAGAATTAGGAACAAATTGCTCAACGTCAAATTCTACAACGCCATGTAAATGAAAGACTGATTGTAATGTTAAAATAATCTGTTCTCTATAGTATACTTTAGCGTGGTTAAATTCCTTACTTATACTTAAATCTTTATCTTTTCTGTTGAATAATATTGATAATTTTTCTTCAGTTTCACTTGGTGGCATATATTCTGATGCTAATAATTGTTCTGCAGAAGGTCTTTTCTCTGGATCTGGTTGTAACATCCATTCTATCATTTCCTTCTCTTTTGCATACAAAGCAGGGAAAGTGCTTGGAACTTTATGTGATTCACGCATTTCCTTAATTACACTTAATCTTTCAGAACCTGTTCCAAATTTTGGGTGAAGCATTTCAAAGAATATAATACCTAAACTAAAGATATCAACTTTAGATGAATATCTTTTAGTAGTTAGAACCTCAGGCGCAGCATAAGTTGCAGTACCAACCCCAGTTGACAACTCTCCTGATCTTGAAAGTGCAATTTCACTTGACTTTCTCAAGTGTGATGTTAAATGGTGTCTTCCTTTAACAGCCACACTCAAACCAAAATCACCAATCTTAATAGTATTATCTAAACCTACAAATAAATTAGAAGGCTTTAAATCTCTATGAATAATATCATTCTTATGAAGATAATCCAATCCCTCAACTGTTTGCCTTAAAAAACTCCAAGCTTGTTCTCTACTTATATCTTTAGCATCAATTACATCTTTTAAAGTTTCTTGACAATATTCCATTTGAATGTATAACATACGAGATGCCATTTCTGATTTATTTTGATTTATTGATTTCAAATCTGATTTTATGTCTGAGAACTCTGGATAATCAAATTGAGAATCTTCAGGTGTTGAAAAATCTTCATTTTCAATAGTTTCATCTTCTTCATTCTCTAATGAAACTTCTCTCCAAGCATTAAAATATCTCACAATAAAACTATGTGAAAGTCTTGACAATAAATTAACTAAAACAACATAAATACAATACAATAATATAAAAACATACCTTCTCTTAAAATTGATTTTTCTTCCTTATCATTTTGTGAATTAAATTTAATTTTCTTAATTGCATATATTCTTTGATCTAATTTATTTCTAACTTTAAAGACACGACCAAAACCACCCTCTCCAAGTGCTTCCAACTCTTCAAAATCTGTTTTATATCTAGAATAATGAGCTAGTGATGAATCTAACTCATCTTTAGGTTCTTTCCAAAAAGAAATAAAAGGTTCACCTCCAGTTTCTAATGCAGATTTCATTTGTTCACTAAAAATATTTTGAAATTTAGTTTTAAATTTAGAAAAATTATCAATGTAAGGTTTCATATTACTTTTTAATACTCCAATCTTTAATAATTGTTCTGTTAATTCACTAAAAGTATCTTTTTGTGGTTGTCTATTACAAAACATTTTAATTAAATGAATTAATAATAATTGTGCCCTAGAATCACTTTCCTCTAAAGTTTCTAAAGATTCACAACTCTTACTTCCCTTTCTTTGCATCTTAACTTGATTAGCATAATAATACATAAAATTCTTTGTTGGACTTCCAGAAGGACTAAAACCAAGAGAAGAAGATAAAGAACCATTACTTGAGGTTTCATCACTTTCTTCAATAATTTTAGGAATTGCATTTTCTTTCTTTACAATCTCCTTTGGCTTTTTTGATCTTTTAGTTTCTTTGTAAAAACTCTCATCATCATCGTCATTAATTACCAATTCTTCTTCAGATTCTTCTTCTTCTGAAGTGTCGACTAAATTAGATCTTTTGAAAAATCCCTTCTTTTTTCTTGTATTTTCTTCTTCTTCACTTTCAGAGTCTTCTTCATCATTTGATGAATGTTCTTCTTCCTCATCTTCTTCCATACTATCCTCTTCCTCCTCTTCAGATCCTTCTTCTTCCTCTTCTTCACTATGTTGTTGTTTTATATTGTCTTTTCCTTCTTCATCATCACTCCATATATGATTATGTTCAAAAGTAGGGGTAGGAGTGTATTCACTCATTATTCTTAATCTTTCTTCTACTTTTTTATTTCTTCTTTCTTTAATTTGTTGTTTCTTTAATTTACCAAGTTCAAAAACTTCTCTTTCTAATTGTTGATTTAATAAAGATTTTCTTTCTTTTTCTTCATTTGCTTTTTTAATTTCTTCTTTATAATCTTGTTCTAACCTTTCAACATATTCCTTTACATTATCTACACATGTTGTTATCAATTGATGAAGCATTGGATATCCTTTTGATTCTTCACATTGACTTTTTAATTTCTCCATTAATTCCTTTTCAAATGATTCTGTTATTCCATACATTGTTTCAATTGTAAATTGTGGAATATTTATGGGATATCCTATTGGTAAACTATAATTATGTTACAATAAAAATCTTTACAAAAAAAATACTCACGTTATTCTTAAAAGTAATGAAGCTTCATTATTCTTTGTTTGTTGATCATTAATCATTGCTGTTGTTGCTATAGGTGAACTTTCTCCACCTTTAATTTCAATTTTACTTATTACTAAAATCTTTCTTGTACAATCTATTTTGTCTGGATCATCTACATGAAATTCTTCTAGTAAAGGTTTTTTTATAGGTGTGTTTGTATCAGCCTTAATATTAGATTTAGCTTCTAAAGCTTCTTTATATGATAATTGTACTTTAGGTTGACTTATTGTATTATCATTGATATAATAAAAAGAAATATCATCTGGATATACCATACTTTCCGAAAATAATTCATTTCTTAACTCTTCATGTAAATTTCTAGAAGTATTTATTATTGTATTTAATCCTTTATCTTCTGTTTGATTTCCGATTTTTTGATGAAGTGATTGACCTTCCTTCGCGCTAGAAGTTGCAACACTCTTCTTTCTATTCTTGTTCTTACTGTTGGCATTTTTTAACATTTACTTTCCAGAATTAAAAGTCAATGTCGATATTAATGACGTCATTTTGTTTTTATTTTCAATAAATTGTGTTTCTTTAATTGGGCCAAGTTATAAAATTGAACAATTATTTAATATCTTTTTTTGTCATTTTCATTAACATTCGTTTTGGTAAAAGTCTAATGCATTGATCTCTTATTACTTTCTTAAAACCAGAATTTGTTAATAATAATTTACCTTCTTTCACAGTTTTCTTCTGTGCTTGTTTAACTCTTTCCATTAATCTATTTTCATAACTTTTAAATGCCTCTTCAATTTGATTATCTGAAACTGTAGCTACAATTTGGGAATCTTCTGTGAGTTTACAATTCTTTCTAAATAATTTTCTTAATTCCAACGCTAATGTTTTTGCCCCAATGATAGCTAATGTACCACCTATTCCACTAAGAGGGGTGCAAGCATGACAACTATCCCCAACAAGGACAACTTTACTTCCCAAATGCCACGTTGGCATTCTTTTTAAATGTTACTATAGTAAAAATTGTAAGTATTTATACTTACCTAACCTGTGCAAGATCATCATAATAAATTGTTTTGGAATCTTGAACTAGGTCAATTAAATCTTTACAAAGAAATTTACAATCTGAAAATTTTCCTTGAAGAAAGGCTTTTCTTTCTTCTGCAGGTATATAAATTTGAGCTTTTCTTTTCTTTCCAATTTTAGAAGACTTAATAGAAGACTTTGATGATTTACTTTCTTCTTCCTCTTCATCTTCTTCTGTCTCTTCCTGTTCTTGTTTAAATATACAAGTGACATAAACCTTATTACCAAACCTTTGACAATAGAAATAACGTCCTTGATCCAACATTACATTAATTGTTTGTTGATCATCTAAGACCTTCATTATTCTATTTATAATCTTACTTGTCTTACTCTTTCCCTGTGTTGAAATAAAACTCTTTGCAGCACTAGAAGCTGAAGAAATATTTGATAATCCATCTCCTGTTGTCAAGTCAACAATAAAACACATAAATCCAATATCCAAATAATACTTAAAAGATAAATCATCATTTAATTCTTCCTCATTCTTATCTTGTTGAATATTACTATTTTTTAACATAGCCTCTTTTGTAAATAAAGTATCTCTACATAAACTATTAATACCATCAGCACCTACAATCATATCAAAATCTCTGTATTCAATCTCAGTTGTTGCTGTTGTATTTAAATTTGTATTAGATCCACCATAAGAATAAGTTTTAGATATTTGTGCTTTTCTTGGTGTCACTCTTGGACTAGAATTATTACAATTATCAATAGTTTGAATTTCAGAACCTTCTTCTATATCATTTTCAGTAGCTAATTCTTCTTCACTTTCACTTCTTTCTTCTTCTCTGTCATCAAAAGTATTAACACGTTGTTGTTCTTCTTTTTCTTGTTTTTCCATCCATTGAATAACAGTACCAATTCTATTACGTAAATGTAATATCTCTGCATTTTGTACTTCTTTAATTCCTTTTGTAACAAATTCTGCCTCTTTTAATATATGTTGCATCCATTTATCTTTATCCATCATCTTTACCCTTAATACTTTTTCATCTTTTATTTCTTTATTTTCATCTTCTTTTTCTTCAATTTTATTTTCTAAAGTTTTATTAGCCTCAACAACTACTGCAATGTCTTCTCTTGGTGTTGAAGGGAAAGGTGTTGATTTATTGACAATTGAAATATCTTTTAAACAAGTATTAAATCTATATTCATGTATTAAATTAACAACTCTTGAAAATAATTTTTCATGAATTAAAGCTCTTTCAAATCTTTTTATTGAACCATGAAAATCTAAAATTTCTTTATTATCAAAATTTCTCATCATTTTACCTTCTTTATTATAATATGATTGTTTTTTAAAAGGTATTTCAATATCTTCTAAATATTGTAATTTTGATAAATCCATTTCTTTATTTAAAATATCTACAATCTCTTGTCCCTTTTTTAATTTTATCGGAACAATTATTTTACATTTTTTTTTAAATAAAAAACTTACAGCAAGGGTGAGTATGGCTCCAACTCTCTTATAACTTGAAGCCTTTTCAACAACAGTAACTTGAATTGGAAGAGGTCTATATTCTTCAAGATCAAGTATTGTTTCTATTCTTTCAATTGGTTGTTTTTGTTTGTCTAACTTTTTATCTAACAGTAATTGTGCATCAAAATTATTAAACATTTCTTCTTCATCTAGTTCTTCGCAAAGGTAATGTGCAAATACAAGACCACTAAATCCCCCACCAGAAACTAAAATTCTGAATGGATTTTGTTCTGTGTATTGTTTCATTTTTTGTTTTGGACTTTTGACGTTTTCTTTAAAAAGCAATTTTTATAAGGTTTAAACCCATCTATAATGCCTCAAAAATCAAAAAACACTACGAGGACTTTTAAGCACATTCCAAACTTGTTCTTTTATTTAATGTTCACAAAGAGAGTATTCACGTTCTTCATAAACATCAACTTCCTCTTCTTCTGGTGTTTCCTTTTCATATTCTTTATTATCTTCAATAATTTTATATTTTCTTGCTGCCATCAATTCTTTTCTGTACCACTTTGCTTGTTCTAATGTGAAATGTGGAAGGAAAGGTAAAATACTCTTATATAAGATGTGTAAAGGAATTTTCTTTGCTAAAACAAAATATTTTGATAAAAGATGATCTAAACGTTGAATTGCAACATCTTCGGTTGAAACAATTGGATTCTTTGGGTCAACTACGAAAAACACCAAAATTTTACGAATTGCAGGTTTAGTTGGATCAATTGGAAAGAAATGTCTCACACGATGTTGAAGAGTATTTGGGAATGCAATACATCTACCTTCTTTAGTTTCAACACTGCCTAAATTTCTAAACATTAATTCAGGTGCATTTTTATAATCAATTTCTTCTTCATCTAAAGTATCTCTAAATTCTAAATAACTAGCTTTTACATTTTCTGATTCATAATAATAAATTCCAGATGCCTTAATATTTTCATAAGGCATTCCTTCTTTGTGCCATGTTCCACCAGGATAGTATGGTTTATCTGGTGTCACAATAATGTTAGCTGCCTTAACAATTACTTGAAGGTTTGAATCAGGTTTAATTTTAATATGTTCTTGCAACAATGGAATAAAATGTTCAAAAATTCTTCCAATTACATCATATAGATCTTTATGTCTTCTTTCATCAATATTATTAATGTAAGAATTAATCTCAACTTGATTATTGGATTTAATTTTAAATTGTGATGGTAACCATTGACAAATTACTTTTTCATCTCCAACTTTAGTTCCAAAGGAATCAAAAACTATTCTTTTCTTTTCTTTTGATTGAAAGAAAGGATGTGCAACTAATTCACTTACACCATCTACATAACAATATAAGGAAGGATGAATTAAATCCAATACTTGATTATTAGAATTTGGATGCCAATCTTTCTTTTCTTCTGGAACATTTTCAAATACTTTCATATTTTCTTTTAGTCTTTCTGTCAATTCTTTTGGAATAAT
Organism: Willaertia magna; assembly: GCA_902984215.1. Lineage (NCBI taxonomy): Eukaryota > Heterolobosea > Eutetramitea > Acrasida > Naegleriidae > Willaertia > Willaertia magna. The sequence continues at coordinate 28,181 of CADWAF010001267.1, forward strand.
GTCATCCTTGAAAGTACAAACGTCAACATGGGTTGATTTCAATAACTTGGGAGTTGTAACGCATTGTGTACATGGGCATTTACATAAAGAATTCTTCTTCTTTTTAGTATCAGTTCCACAATTACCACAACATTTATCAGCACCTTTGGTGTTAAGTTCAATTTCTTTTAAAATTTCAAATGCAACATCAATACTTGCAATTGACACTCCTTGTTGAACACTTTCTTTAACCCATTTTCCCCATAATTTCTCCATTTTAGGTGCCCAATTTGCTTTGCTTGTTACTGCCATGATGATCTTATCTACATCTACTGGATTTACTTGCACCTTCTTGTCTCTTAAACTATCTGTTTTTCTAACCTTTGTGGCTTGTTCATACATTTTTTTTTGATTAGCTAATCCATGTATGGGTGGCGATGAATTAAATGCTGTGAAATTGTTCCAGTATTTAAGTGATTTAAAAATACTGCATTTTACAATAAATAGTTGTTTGTCAAAATCTCAAATAAGTTAATTTTATGAAAACTAATTTGTGTACAAAATTTACATAAATATATTCTCAGCCGATAAAATTGGATAAATAAATTAAAATAATCCAAATCTTTGTATTTTTTTAGCTCCTTTAATATTTTGTGTACCTGCTTGAACTTTAACGTTAGACTCTTCAACGTTATCTGCTATAATATCTAAATATTCTTGATTTTCATGAACTAAGCCATGAAAATCTTTCATCATTCCATGTATTTCATTAAAATCTGTTTCTAATTTTATTAAATCTTGTTTTGTCTCATTTGCTAAAGCAGTTTCAACATCAATAGTATTTCTATCCCATTGACTTAAAACAAATTGTTGTTTCTTTTGTTGTTGTTGTAACATTACTTGTTGTTGTCCATTATTATCATCTCCATTTTCAACAGTATATTCAATATCTTTTGCTGTATTCTTCTTTTTAACTGTGCCTTCTTCATTTATCTTCTTTACAAATGAATGATTTAATAATTTATTTAATTTAGGTTTCTCATCTGAATATTGACGTTGTAATTTCTCATTTACAACATTCTTTTCAGAAGATTTGAAATATTCATCTAATGATTTTTGTAATTGTTTTAATTGTTTTATATTCTTTTGTACATCATTTATTGCTCTTTGATTTGGTTGAACTTTCTTATTATCCACTATCTTCATAGTTTGAGCAATTAATAATATAAACTCTTCAGTTGCGACAACTGCATCTTGATAATTTGTTATTCCACTATCACTATTTAATACTCCCGTTTCATCTCCTTTACTAATACCCCAAGCGGAAGAAACAGAAGTTGTTGTAGTTGTCTCCTCTTCATCATCTTCTAACCAATTATCATCATTGTTCTTATTATTACTGCCACCTAATCCATCAATTGTAATTTTCTTTTTTGTTTTTGCGTTACCCAATGGTTTTAAAGTAGATTGTTTATAAATCTTTTTACCACTCACTGAAAGTAAAGTATCTAATAAATCGGAATCCTTCCATAGTGCTCCCTTCTTAGAAATGACTGTAATCATTGGTAGTAAATAGGAATCTAATTTTTCCCAATCAGATAAAATTTCTGACCAATTTTCTGATTCACTTAGAACTAATTTCTTACCATAATAACTAGATTTTGAATCTAAAAAGGATTCTGTTTTTTGCAATATAATTCTATATGTCATGGTTGGGGCAGATGAAGAGAATAAACCTCCACCTTTTTTTAATGCTTGAATAGCAAGAAATTCATTTTCATATCTTATTGATTTACCTGATAAAGTATTAGCTTCTACTATATACCATCCTTTATTACTTGATACTAATTGAAGATTTGTTGAAATAACCATTCCTACTTGTTCCGAATTTTATAATAATTTAAAGTGCCGGTAAAATGTTTTTTTAATTTTTTTTTAAAAATGTTGAAGGCCACAAAACCGGAGAGTTTGAGACAAGTGAAGCTGGAAACGATTAAAAAAATAGGGAATTAGTTCTCATTACATGTGTCTTGCCTTTTTATTATTGAATATATAATTATACTATAGTATGAATTGGATGATGGTTATGGGAACATCTATAGAAATATAATTAATAGAGATAATATACAAGCTATTATACCAAAAATTAGCATAAATGGTGGTGAGAATTTATCTGCCACAAATATTCCTTCTACCAAACGTTTCATAACAACATTAAATCTTATGAATGAATATAAAAATATTAAAAATCCTAATATAACAAAACATAAACCAATAGTAACAAGTAGAACCTTAATTGTCATTGTTTCAGGTGTTAACACTTTTAAATAATAATATTTAAAAATTATGAATTTAATTTTAAATAATGACTTACATTTAGATATAGCAATTCCTATGGCAACTGTTGACAATCCCGTTCTAATCCAAGCTATTATTTATTTAATATTACATCGAAATTTAAAAAAACAACCTACCTAGTTGAGTTCTTTCCGCAGCCAATAAATCTCTTGCTTCATTCGTTTTATTTGGGTGATAAGTCCATTTAGGCATTATATTGTAGAGAATTTCAAGTGAAGAATGACTTTCATTTCGTTTTTCCTCCATATCCGATGTGTCTTCTAGGTGTTGACTAGTATTATCAACTAGAGCTAAACCGTCATGCTCTTGTTCTTCAATACTTAAGGAGGACGTTGTACCTTTATTTTTTGCAGACATTTTTAATATCTTTTTGCTCTCTAAATACAGCGTTTTTATACGATTTTTCACAAAGAGCGCCTTAATATTCATTCGTTATTACTTTTTCCTTAGCATAGTTATAAATATAATCTATTACAGGTTTTGTCAATAATGTGTTCTTCCTTAGTTAAAGGGTTATGTTTGCAAACCTTTTAAAATATTTGAGGGGTTTTGTTTCTTACTCAACTTGCATAAAACAACTAAATGGTGGTATGTTTCCTTGTTGATCTTTAATGTTTCAAGAAATGCTGGTTTACTGAAACTTTCAGGACCAAAGCAAGCAAATAAAGACCAAAGTAAAAACATCATTTCCTGTCACCTTTTTAAAAAAAATTAAAAAAAAATAATCATTTATTATTGAAACAATGCAAACTACAGAGACTCATCCAACTACTAATACCACTACTGCCATTGACAATACTGTTAATCTTTTACTTTTAGGTATTAGTGAATCAGGTAAATCAACACTCTTCAAACAAGTTAAAATTTTACGTCAACAAGGATACACCAAAGAAGAACTACAATCCTTTAAAAAACAAATTCAAGATAATTTAGTTCTTGGTATGGCAACGTTAATTGATACTGCTCAAAAGAATTCAACTGATTTTACTGAAGCTTTAGAAAAATTGGCGCCATTAATAACAACCGTTTTAGATAAAACAAATGGTAATTCTGAAGAGGAACAAGCATTAGGTTATTCCGAAAATAAGAAAGAAGCTTTAAAGGCTTTATGGAAGGATGAAGCTATTCGTAGAGTTTATGAAGGTCGTTATGTTAATTACAATTTATTAGATAATTATGATTACTTTATCAATGATATAGATAGAATTACAGATAAAAGTTATATCCCAACTGTAGAAGATGTTTTAAAATGTAGAGTTAGAACTACAGGTGTTCATGAAACTAGATTTGAATTTGGTGGATTTAATATGCGTATCGTAGATGTTGGTGGTCAAAGAGGACAACGAAAGAAGTATAAACACATCTATAATATTTTCAATAACGTTACTGCTTTAATCTTTGTTGTAAGTTTAACTGAATATGCTCAAGTATTAGAAGAAGATAATACCCAAAATAGAATACAAGAAAGTCTAGTTTTATTTGATGAATTAGTTAACTCATCTGTTTTCAATGAAAAACCTGTTTTATTGTTTTTAAACAAGGTTGATCTATTTGAAAATTTGATAAAGAAAGTTGATTTAAACACTTGCTTTAAAGATTATAATGGTCCAAAGAATGATAAAGATGCTGCTCTTCAATTCATAGAAAAGAAATTCAAAGCTTTACGTGAAAATTCTGATTCTGAAGTTTATACTCATGTTACTTGTGCTGTAGATACAAATAATATTTCAAAGGTATTAGACAGCTTAAAGAATATTATTATTAAAGAAAGTTTATCATCAAAATAAATTGTACATTCATTATTGTAAACTATTTTATTAAAATAAAGATCTGACAACTTTAAACAGTTCCATTTAAAATAAGATCCAATTAAAAAAATGCAAAAAGAAGAAGACGCAAGTTTAAGGAAGAAAAGAAAGATGGAATGTAGCAGAGATTATAATTTATATCTTTCTCCTGACATTTTATTTGAAATTACAAAATATTGTAATTCTGTAAAAGATTATTTAAATTTATCTAAAGTTAATAAACATTTTTATGAATCATTAATGATTAAAGAGGAAAATAATTTAAATAATTTATTTTCTAAAAAGGAAATTATGTTAAAAAATTATTTACCATCTAGTTTATTATATTTAAATAATTTAAATATTTGTTTTTGTAATGAAGAAATATTTAACACTGGCTTTTTAACAATGTTTACAAAACTAAAAAATTTAAATATCTCAACTTTAAATCATTTTGACGAATTACAAATTGAAGATTTACAAAATACAAATTTAGAAAAATTAGAAATTAGTAATTTTTATAAAATAAATGGAAGTGGTTTTAAATATTTAAATAATTTAAAGTGTTTAAATATTAGTAAAATGTTAAATATTGATGAAAATACTTTTAAAGAATTACCAAATTTAAATATAATAGAACTAAAAATAAGTTACAACATTGTAATTGGAGAATGGATAAAAAACTTTACAAAGTTAAAAATTTTAAAATTACAAAATATACAATTTATTAATAATGAAGAACAATTTATTGGAACATTAATTAATTTGGAAGAAATTGATTTAAATAATTGTACATTTTTAAATAGTTTTAGATTTTTACAAAATTTAATAAATTTAAAAATTATTACAATTTCAAATAATAATTTTGATAAAGGAGTTTCGATTACAGATGAAGATATTGTTAATTTAAAAGATTTAAGAAAAATTACTTTTACAACAAATGTTTATTCTAATAACATAATTGGAACTAGTTTTATAAATTTGACAAATTTAGAAGAATTAAATGGAAATTTTAATAATTTAAACGAAGAAAATTTAAAGTACTTAATTAATTTAAAACGGTTAGATTTATATAATTATAACTTTTTAAATGGTGCCAGTTTTAAATATTTAAAAAATTTAGAAACTCTTTATTGCGATTCTGAATTTAATGAAAATTATTTATTGGATTTGCCATCTTTAACATTTCTAGATATTAGTTTTAATGAGAAATTTACAGGGCAATATACTTTTAATTTAAATAATTTACGTGATTTACGAGCTAGTTGTACAAGTTTAGAAGATAAATATTTAATGGAATTGAAAAGTTTACAACACGCAGATTTGTGTGATTGTAAAAATATAACAGGGGAATGTTTTTTATATTTAACTAATTTATTAACCTTAAATATTAAAAACACTAATGTAGATGATAAATATTTAGGTCATTTAATAAATGTGAAACATTTATCAATTGAAAAATGTACAAATATTAAAAATGGGCAATTTTTAATGCAATTAAATCAATTACAATCATTACAATTTACGAAAGGTTTTATTCCAATGAAAATACTATTTAAAACAAAGAGAGAAAGAGAAAATTTACAATTAAAGATAAAACAAGATCAAGATTTATACAGTGTTTTAAATAGTTTATAAATTTTTAACTTGATAGATAAAGATACAACAAATGATTATATACACATTATTTAATTTTTATTTACAGTTTAGGTTTTCTATTGAGAAATGATGGCTTGATGTATTTGGGAAGCAGAGTCTTTTAAGGATGATAAAAGAGGGGATGAATGTTTAGTTTTCAGAATGTTAAATTCTTTTAAACTATCAATCTTTTGTTCTATTTGATCTAAATGTTGAGATAGCTTTTCACTAACCCCAGAGTCAGAACCTTGTTCTAACGCGCAACTGAGGTTTTGAGTTATTACATCCCTCATTTTCTCTAATGTTTCCAAGTTTCCATAGGAATAAGCATAATTATAACCAGTTAGATTATCTTCATTTTCTATTAAATCATTAATTTCCTTTAATTCTGTTGGTGACATTACAATTAATCTAATATCATCTTTTATAAGCTTTTCTACTTCTTCAATATTTCCTGCCTTGACATACTTTCTAAAGTTATCAAAATTATATTTAGGACAATATAATTCATCAGATAATTTTAGGTATATTCTCCTCTCAATATATAATTTTGCCTTATTTCTAATTACCACATCATTTACAACCTTAGTTGATATCTTTTGACCTGTTACAGGAGAAATTATTTCACTTTTCTTTGCACACCACCTCTTGAATGTTTCTCTTTCATAGGTTCTATTGTCAACTGCAACCACTGGATCCATAAATATCATCATTGAAATTGGACAAGTTATTGTCTCTACATCGACGTCTCTTTCTATTGAAGAAGTAATTAAATCAGAGCTAACAACTGGATTGGATTCCTCACTTTCTTCAATCGTAGGTTCTTCTCCAATTACTGGACTGTTTTCTACCCTTCTTGGACTTAAACTCTCTGGAGATACTGCAAAGAAATCACCATAACATAAAATTCTCTTTTCCTCTGGACAGTATAGAGGCCATCTTAGCCAAACTGCTTCTTCAGGTATTTCTTCACAATCCAAGTATTGTTGTTTGGCTTGCGGATTGTTATTATAATAAACTGGATCAATTAGTTCAAATATTCTGCCTTTGTAATTTACAATTACAGAATATCTATCTTCATGATACAGTATCTTTAATCTGAATTGTTCTGTATGATGTAATTGTTGTAAACCATACTTAGTTACCCTTAACTCACTATTCTTCTTTAAAAAGTTTTGAATATCTTTATGTTTCCTACTGAGCTTAAAAGAAGAATGATGTAACAACTCACTATACTTCATTCCCTTAAGACTGTTATACATTGGATCTTCTTCGCCTATTATTATTCCATGAACAAAGTAGATTTTAACCCATTTGGCTAACTTTGAAATTATTTTATTCTTAATACCACTAATACCTTCAGTTAAATAGAAATCTACAGATCTGCAATGACAGAGTTGAACTAGTACTGATCTAATTTTACTTCTTTTTAATTTGTCCTTTTAAAAAGTTAAGGCTTCAAAAGGTGTTAATATAATTACTTACATTAAATTCAATGAAGGCTTTTTCCAAGTAAAATAGTAATTGATCTAGGCTTAGTTCTTTTAAATGTGGAGGGATATCGATATTAGTGCCTCTTAGTCTTAAAAGGTTGACTAGTAAGGGTTAGTTTTAAAATGTTAAGACTTGAGGCTACTTACAAATACTTATTAAAAGAGATCTATCTTCTTTTCCTCCATTCGATAGTAGAATTGAGGTCTTTCTTGTACCTATTATAACACTTTTTAAAGGAAATTTACAATCGCTAAAAATATTATTGTTGTCTAATAGAATGTTATTCTTTTCTCTGTTTATTTCTTCAGGAGATGAACTTCCTACTAATGTAGGAGAAATATTATCTAAACTCTTTTCCATAGGATGAATTGTTTCAGCTTCAACCGAGTTGACCATCTCTTCTTTTTCATCTTCTTTATTTCTAAGTCTCATTTTTTTCAAACTTAAATTAAAGCGGAAACGAGAGTAAAGGGATGCTGTAGAATTTGTGCTCATAATAAAATAATATTGGAGGGACTTTCTTATTAGGGAAGGATAGAAGAATTAATTGTCTTCTTGTTTGTTTCTTTTCTTGTTGACAGTTCGAAGTGGTTTGTTATCACTTTTTTTTATGATTTGGGTTTAGCAGTGATTTATATGATAGAATTGTAAAGTTTGCACTTTAAATTTAGTACATTAAAATAAACTGACTGTTTAAAACAAATGCCCAAAGAAAGTTTCCTGTTATAATCACTTTTCCATTTCAAGTATTTAATCAAATCGGGCGTAAAGTAGCAAAATTGTAATTGATGGCGAAAATTGTTGATGTCTAAGGGTTTTTGTTGTCGTGATGTTTAAGGAAGTTTTAAATAATGGCAAGATTATTTATTTAATTCAGCTCGCTGGTACCGTCTACCCGTTTTTTAAAAACAACAAATCGTTCTGGTTCGTAAAAAAGTTTAGTCAACTCAGCATATTCTTTTTGATTTGTTGGTTCAAAATTGATTACATTGTGTTGTGTTTTTGAGTATAATAATATCTTATCAGTGTATTCAAAATGAGAATCTTGTCCTCTCACTTGAATAAAGAATTTAATATGACCTATATTTGAAAATTGATTTTGTAAATTCAACTTCCTTAAATTATCTCTTATTTTTGAAATCTTGACTTTTGATCCATCTGTTTTTAATATTTTAAAAGTAGCAATTAAATCACTATCCCTTACTTTATCTACAGTAGAGGTATTTACAAAAATACATAAAAATAAATAAGTATCAACGGTTCGTACTTCATTCCAATTGATATCTATGAAAATTCTTTTACCATTAGCTTTGTAACAAAAATTACCATGTCCATCAACGCCACTATCATAATAATAGATAAGTACTGCCTTGTTTAAAGGAATAGGTCTACTCAAATCTAAATCAGAAGGTAATGAAGCAATATTGGATTGTAACTGCTGAAATATATCGTCTCTTGCCTTATCAGACGAACTACTGGATTGTAATGAGATGCCTTGATTGATTGACGTTGTTGGTGCCATTATTGAATTCTTTGATGGTTCATTAGTGAAGGGAAGTACCATATTGCCCATTGAAGATGACTTTTCAATTATTGTTACATCTTCTTCATTACTGGAAGAGTTGGACCCGATATCAGTTGGTGGTAACACCACATTAGGATTATCCATCCCATTTGAAAAATTGTGAAAGTTATGATTTATGATATTATTATTTGTTTCATTATTATTAATTAATGTTATTTGTGACGCTTTCCTACCTCTTCTTTTCTTTGTAGTACTGTTGGGAGCCTGTAAATAATAAGGTTGTTGTAGTATTGGGTTCTGCATTTGAATATCATTACTATTTGTTGAGTTAACCATTCCATTTTGACTAGAAATCTCATTCATAACGTTACCGTTAGTAGACGTCTCATAAACATCTCTTTTTCTTTTTACATTATTCAGTTCATTTGTTAATTCTTTAACTTTCTCTTTTAAATGATTATTTTCCTTCAACAGAGCGTCATACTTTTCTCTTAAAATTGTATAAGGTGATTCCTTTTGTGCCGTTGTAATGACGTATTGATCTACGTCAAACTCACTATTTTCTTCTTCGTTATTATTTATTGTCTCCACATTATTATATTGATTATTATTATTATTGAAATATGGTAACACTGGTGGCTCAATACTTTGTTTCTCTATTGTGTTATAAGGTATATAAGAAGGAGGAGGATAATAGGGTGCTTGAGGATAGTTGTAGTAAGGATGGTTCATTGCATTATATTGGTTAATCATGTAATTAATTTCTTGATGTTCATTCATTACAGGCTCAACTTCTGGCACTGCACCACTTTCTATGACCATTTCTTGTCTCTCGGAAGACATTTTAGTAATCTACCGTTTTTTATAATTGTTTTTATTAATATTAAAGTTTTTCAGAACAGAATTCTGTGTTTCTTTTTGCCAAACAATAAAAATTTCAGTTTCTTTTTAAAAAAAACAAAAAGTCGAAACAAATATTAAAATCTTTGTTTGTTATTTAGAATGACCGTGGGCTTTTTGCAAAGGTTTTCAGTTTTTTCAGTTTTTGCTAGTTTGAGGTTGTTTGAGAATTGCCAAATTTTTTTGAGGATTTCAAATCTTGGAATTCTTTAAAAATTTGTCTTTTGGAATTCGCATATCAAGCCCATTTTAGACAGGAGGGTGCAGCTTAAGAAGAGAAACAAGGGAAGATAAATAAACGAAATTTAACACACTGTATCACTTTAAGAATTAAATCTAAGCAATAGTGATTTAAATAATAGCAATGCCCCTAATGTACAGGTAACTTTGAAGATTTTTGGTGTAACTTTTCCTTCTTCCGCCAAAATTCATCTGCTAATTTTGCCCTGTCCCATCACTTATCAAAAAAAAATTTCAAAAAAAATTATCGAAATAATCAAAATATTATGAGTAAAACTTATGACAAGGAGAAGAGACGCAAGGTCTTTGAAGAAATCATTGAAACTGAAGAAAAATATCTACATGCTCTAGATCTATTAAACAAGGTATGTTTAAAAATCCTATAAAATTTTTTAATTTCGTTTTATGAAATTCCGTTCGAATCCTCTTGCTTGTTTGTTCTACAAAAAATAAAATAACAATTTTACCGCAATTTCCTTCCTATTGAACGGATATGATGATGAAATAAACGAATGAATGAATGAAAATAGAATTATATTCAACCATTAAAAAAGAATAAATATTTAAAATTTGGTAGAGAATTAAATACTATAGTATCTAATTTAACAGTTATAGTAAATTTTAATAGTCATTTGTTAGCTAAATTAAAGAGTGCTAGTGAAGATGATATAGGAAAAACTTTCCAAATGGTTGTACCTTTTCTAAAGACCTATACCCAATACTTTAGTAATTATGAAGCAGCTCTTAATAGTATAAGAGAAGCAGATAAAAATCCAAAAAATAAACGTTTCTCGGAATGGTTAAAAAAGACAGATGATCGATCAAAAGAACTGGGACAACAAACATTTAAACAATTATTAATTCAACCTGTTCAACGTATTCCAGTAAGTATTTATTTATTAGTTTATATTTAATATTTTAATTATAGCGTTATAATTTATTAATACAAGAAGTATTGAAAAATACACCAAAAACACATGTCGATTATAAACCATTACAAGAAGCAGGAGAGAAGATGAGAGAAGTAGCAGATCATTTAAATAAACAAATTACAGAAATTGAAAATAGAAATAGATTAGTTAAATTAAAAGAAATGTTTGTTTTAAATAGTTCAGGTAAAGGAACAGGTATTACAAATATTGTTGAACCTCATCGTAAATATGTTTTTGAAGGAGAATTAAATATTCTTTCAGAAACTACAGTTAAAGCTAATCCACAAAAATGTTTCTTTTTCTTATTTTCAGATTTATTTTTATGTTGTAATGAAATTACAAATGAAGAAGTTAAAAAGAAATTAATTGAAGAGAGAATTAATAAATTAAAACAACAAAATGGACAAGATAAGAAGAAACCAGCAAAAGGATTAAGAATATTTGGAAATAAAGATGATGAACAAAATAATTCAAGTGATGGAAGTTTTGATGAAGATGAAAATTTTATTCCAGAACATTTTTATACTATAAAATTTACAATTAAATTTTCAACTGATATAAAGACTGGATTATCACCAAATACTTTAAGTCCAGTAGACTCAAAATCTCCTTTAATATCTCCATCTCCTAATACTTTAGATATTAATGGTGCTTTTGAAGAATTTGCTTGGGTTAGAGATTTTAATAGTTTTGAATGTAAATATTTAAATTTACAAAATGTTTTTCAATTAATCACTCCAAAAGAAACTTATACTTTTGAATGTAAAGATGAAAAAACAAAAGATAAATGGATGCAACATTTTAATAATACTTTAGAAGAATTTAAAAAGAAAACTAAAACACTTAAAGAAAAAGCAAAAGCAAAGAGTTATCCTATTGTTTTACAAAATAATGCTACTCTTGTAATTCAAGCTTTATCAAAAGGTTTTTTAACTAGAGCAAAGAAAGGTGATATTGGTAGTAGATATGTTGTTAGAGGTAAAAATAGAAGAGATACTTCCTTTTCTTCAGATAATTTACCACTTTTAACTACTAAATCAATTACCCCTACAAGTGAAGAGATATCCATTTCAATTCCTAATAATACCATTGAAAATGAAGTAAAGGGTTCTAGTTTTGATTCAATCTCTGCTATTTCTGAAGTTGATCAATCATCTGTCACTACACCTCAAATTCAACAAAGTGTTGATGAATCCACTTCTAGTTCAATAACACCACAAGATGATATTGTTGAAACAACAGAAGAAATTACAAAGACAGATGAACAACAACAAGAAGTTGAACCAATTATTTCAAAAGAGGAAATTAAAGAAGAAACAAAGGATGTTCCAAAACAAGAGGAACCAATACAAAAGGAAGAAGAGAATACTGTCACCCACGACAAATCAGTTGTTGAGCATTCTATTCCTGTTGAGAAGCAAGAACCTGTTGAACATGAACATAAAACTGAAGAGCATCAATCAATTGTTACAAGCCATGTAATTGTAGAACAAAAACAAGAAGAAGCAATACCAAAAGTTGAAGAACAAAAGGTAGAAACTAAACAAGAAGAAATTGTTGTACAACCACAACAAACAAAAGTAGAAGAAGAAAATGTTTCAACTAAAGTTGAAGAAGTAAAACCAATAGAAAATAAGGAAGAACATTCTACAACAAGTAGTTCTGTAAATACTGAACCAGAAGAAGATGTTAAAGTTGAACAAAAAGAAGAAGTAATAGAAGAAAAGAAAGAAGAAAATGTAGAATTATCACCTAAAGAACAAAAAGTTGAACCAGTTGAAGAGGAAAAGGAAGAAGAAAAAGTTAATAACAATGAAGAATCAACAGTTAAACCTTCAAAGATCAATAAGACACAATCTGTTACAACCTCAAACGTTTCAAGTAATGATAATAAAGAGGCAAAGGCTAAAGTACCAGAGGAAAACAAATCAGCAACAAACAAGATTATTTCATCTACTGGTACAATGTTAGAAACATCAAAGGTTATATTAGGTAAAGTAGAAGAAAGTTCTTCTAAATCTCCAAGAGAAGATGATGAAGAAGTTTTTTACGATGAAGAAGGAAACATATTACCACCATGGAAAGTTGAATTAATGAAAAGATTTAAGAAATATGGTAAATTTAATAATGTAATTGCAACTGATCAACAAAAACAACAACAAACATCTTTAAGGGAAAAGAAGATTGATATTCCAAAGAAAAATGTACAATTAAATGCAATTAGAAGTATGTTTGAAGAAAAAGATAAACAAGCAAAGACCGAGATGTCTACATTGCGACGAAAGAATTCTAAAGAAGAAGTAAAACAAAACTAAGATACTTTATTTATTGTATTTATTAGTAATTATAAGCGGCATATTTCTTGTTGTCATAAGATAAAACCTAACTTTACAATATTTTTATTTATTTATTTTTATCTTTCTTTATTTATAACTTTTTTATTGCATTATTTACTTTTTACTAAAAAGGATTAAGAAAATTAAAATTTAATAATGCTTCAACAACCATCATCGTCACAACAAAATAATATTCCAGCAGCCTCTGCGGCTAATGAAAATTACAACAATAGTAGTGAAGCAATAGAGTTGCTCCCCGCCGATCAATTAGATACATCTCTAAATAATAAACAGTTTGTTTATGATGGGATTAGTACGATTGATTTAAGTAATGAGAAGAAAAGAGAATTTAAAAAAAGGGCTATTATATTTAAACAGGTATGTAATAATGGTTTTGGTCAACTTAGTTTTTTTCACCACAAAAACAAAGGAAGGGTTTATGGGATATTTATATCAAATATTTTATTCACTAGAAGGTTGGATTTTATCATTTCTTGTGGGTCTTTTAACTGGAGTAGTCGGAGCATTCATTGATGCTGGTAGGTAAGTCATTATTAATTGCTTCTTTCAAGGAATTAATAAGTGCCATCGTTAATTTTAATAATATTGTTTTATGTAGTGAGTGGTTTGGAGATTTTAGGGAAGGAATTTGTGTTAATTGGTTTTATACGTCCAAACAAAATTGTTGTGTTGATACATTGGGTATGTAAAGTTTTAGTAAATATTAATTTTCTTTTTTAAAAAAGAGGGTGTTAAATGCGCGCATTGGAAATTATGGTCAGAAATATTTCACATTTCTTCTTTCAATTTTGCTGGTAGTTTTATATTTAATTTCTTTTCTTATACAGTGTTATCTATTGTATTAGCCATTTCATGTGCTTGGTTGAGTAAGTTTTATCTTTACAAATTGTTGTAATTAATAATTTTAAATAGTTAGAGAGCTAGCCCCTGCAGCAGCTGGAAGTGGCATTCCTGAATTAAAAACAATATTAGGTGGATTTATAATTAAGGATTTCTTAAATTTTATAACACTCCCAGTTAAAACCATAGGTTTAATTTTAAGTGTTGGTTCTGGATTAGTTGTAGGAAAAGAAGGGCCAATGGTAAGGCAAAATTACTTTTTACTATTTTAATTAAAACATTATCTAAAATTATTATTATTAGGTACATATTGCTGCTTGTTGTGGAAATTTAGTTAGTAAAATATTTCCAAGGTTTAGTAGGAATGAAGCTAACAAACGTGAAATCCTTTCAGTTAGTTCTGCAGTTGGTGTTGCAGTTGCTTTTCTTGCACCAATTGGAGGTGTTCTTTTTAGGTATGTTTATTTATTATATTACAATAATTATTTACAAATTTAGTTTAGAAGAAGTAAGCAGTTATTTCCCACCAAGAACACTATTTAGATCTTTTTTCGCTTCCATAATTGGAGTTTTAGTAGTTCAAATGATTCATCCAAAACTTTCTGGAAGAATAATATTGTGGAATGTATCTTCATTTGGAACTTGGAAGTGGTTTGAAATATGTAAGTTAAGATTTACAATTTTATGTTTAATACAAACATATTGTAAAGTACCATTTGTATTTTTAGGTATTGTTGGTGGAATATTAGGCGCATTATTTACAAAATTAAATATATTATATAATAGTAAAATTAGACGTAGATATTTTAAAAACTATCCAATTTTAGAAACATTTATAATTGTTACAATAACTTCTTTATTTTGTTATTGGAATGAAGTAACAAGAGAACCAATGAATGAATTATTACCTTCATTCTTTGGAAATGCATGTCATAGTAACACCGTTTCAAATATTATGGATATTGATATGAAAGAATATTGTTATTGGAATAATTCAATGGCAATGTTTAAATTATTTTATGCTTTAATTATTAAATTTTTATTCTTTTCAATAACTGTTGGATTAAAAGTACCTTGTGGAATTTTAATACCAAGTTTAATGATTGGAAGTATTTATGGTCAACTTGTTGGAACTTTTATGAAATTTGTACAAACGTAAGTATTTTAATTTATTTATTTATTAATATTGAAAAGAAAATATTCTCATTCATTGTATTTTGCTGAATGTTTTTCTGGAGGAGAGGCATCGTGTATAACTGTAGGAATCTACGCTTTTGTAGGGGCTGCAAGTTTACTTTCTGGTGTAACACGTGCCATAGTTTCAGTTAGTGTAATTATGATGGAAATTACAGGAAGTGTATTTGTTGTTCCAGTAATGATTTCTGTAATAATTGCTAAATGGGTGAGTGAAAGTTTATCAAAGAAAGGGGTTTATGAATTAACTATGGAGATGAATAAATATCCATATTTAGTTGAGGAAAATACAAGATTTTATGAAACAAATGTTAGCTCAGTAATGACTAGTGGTAAATTATTTGTTTTACATGATGGAGTGACAGTTGGGGATGTAAAGAAAAATTTATTACATTTAATCAGTGACGACAGTAATGTGGATATGAATAGTTTAGAAAGAAGTACATCAGGGGATGTGGATATAAATAAATATGGGCTAGGTCCATGGGAAATATATGGTTATCCAATTATTGATAATTTAAATGATAGAAGAATATTAGGTTTTATTTCAAGAGAAGATTTACAACAATTAATATTAGAGAATAATACTGATTTGACAGATGACACTTTTTTAAGTTTTAATATAAATAATAACCAAGAATTAACTTCTCAATCTTCCTTAGTAATTGAGGGAGAAGATGGTAGGTATTTAGATTGTACAAAAGCTATGGATATCTCTCCAGTATTAGTAGCAGAACAAATGTTAGTTGGTAGATTATATGATATGTTTAGAGCCTTAGGTATGAGGTATTGTTTAGTTGTAAGAAAAGGGTCATTAGTTGGTATTATCACCAAGAAAGATTTAGTAAGGTGGTTTTCAGAACAAGAGAGCTGAACATATCCAAGTCACAAGTAGATACAACAGTTTTTAGTGGCCAAACATTAATGTGTGACTACACATCTTTTGTCACAGTTATGGTCAAGTAATCCACTGCATTCCCAATAATTCACAAGGAAACAAAGGTAAATACCAAAAGTAAAAAGAGGTTGATTTGTTTGACAAAAAAGTACATAAATACCAAGTAGTTCCAGTTCGCTTGAAAAACTTATTAAAAAGACCACGCACAGCAAAAAAAATAAACTTCAACACCGAAAGCCACTCCCTTCTTTTCGTTACTACTACCGACTTGCCACACAGAAACCCACTTTTTGATAATAATCAAAAGGAATTTATTTTAATGCAAAACCCGTCAAAGCAAGAAGATATTATAAAAGATATTTTATCAAAACACCAACAAATAATAGAAAATAACAAGAGATGGGAAACATTCCACCACAATATCTAGACAATGATGACAATAATGAAATTGCTAGTATAAGCAATAACAACAATAAAATAAATAACAATGAAAAAGAACATTATAATAAGAAGGGATTTTTCATTTCAGAAAGTAATTCATCTAGCTCAACATTAAACGATGCATTGTTTCACAACAAAAAACATTTACAAACAACAAACAATAACTATCCCATTGCTAATACTTCCTTTAGTGACAATTCTATTACTAGTGGAAGTACTTGTAGTTTAAATGCTGAAGTACTTTCAAATACTTCTTTAACAAGTAATGCAAGTAGTAACCAAGGAAATAATTCAAATATTGAATTAAATATTTTACAAAATGTGATTGATAATAATATTAACGATGAAGAAATGAGTTCAAATTATTTATTAGCTACTCAATTACAACCTTTTCTACAAACATCTCTTTTGAAAGAAGATCAACATTTGATGTCAACATCTCCAAAAAAGGGAATGTCAACAACAAAACATAATAAGAATAATAATAATATCGATCAACAACCTTCTCCAGAAATTACAATTTCCTTTAATGACAGTGTTTTTGGTGACGCATTGACAACATCAACAAGTGACAATGTCAAACAAATTCGTAGAAAAAGCTTTCAACAATTCACCAATACATTTTTAACCAATAATAATAATAATCTCTTTTCAGAATCAACTGTCAATTCTTCACAAAAAAAGAACAATTCCCCTCCAAAACAAAACAATAACACAAGATCAAGAAGATTTTCTCAAATATTCTTTGGAAATGGCTTCACAAGTGAAAGAGATGATAATGATCTTAGAAGTCCTCAAAGTGCAATACAACAAACAAATGTATCACCATTTGAACAATTAAAATCTTCTCGTAGGATGAGTATTGGTATTTTTTCTCCTCGTTCAAATAGAGTTGACCAGAATAAATCACCTACTACTTCACCAACACTATTACAACTAGAGGAAGATGAAAAAAAGAATAAAATTCAGATTGTAATGGTTGGAGCAGGTGGTTGTGGTAAAACTACTACTTTTAAAGCTTTAAAACGTAAGTTTTTGTAGATTTAGGTTTTTGTAAACTTTGTAAACTTTTTTTAAGTTTTACTTGATAGAAGAAAAGAAGTTGAAAAATCAAATTGGGAAGAAGGTTTAATTGCACCAATTATAGATTTATTATTTATTTTATTTGAATTTAAAAGAGTAAATTTCCCAAATTTAGAATTTAAAAAGAAAGAAACAAAAAAAATTGAAAAGGAAATTTATAAATTATTTGAAGATCATACTTTATTATCAATTATGAATGAAAAGTATAAAAAGTTAATTCAAGTAAGTTTACAATAATTTATTTATTTATTTAAATTATTTATTTAAAAGAATATTATGGAAATGTGGGAGAATGATATTGTAATTAAACAATTATATACTTATTTAATGTTACAAAAACAGATACCAGCATTTCCAATTGAAAATTTAAATTATTATTTTAAAAGAATGTTATTTGCGCATTACAATAAAAATAAAAGTGAAAATAATACAAAATTAAATAGTTTACAACAACCAACAGATAATGATTTATTACATTCACAACGTAAAACAACAGGGATAACTAAAATGACAATTGATAATGTTAAACCTTTACAAAAAAATAATTTATTAAACCAATCTATAAATAACGTTACAATTTATGATTGTGGTGGACAAATTAATGAAAGAAGAAAATGGAAATTTATGTTTGATGAAGCGAAACAATCTGGCGGGAAGTTAATTTTATTATTTTTTATTTCTTTAAGTGAATTTAATCAAAAATGTTATGAAGATGAAAATTTAAATAGAACAATTTCATCTTTACAATTATTTGAAGAAATTTGTAAGAATGAAGAATTGAAGGATTTTAAAATGTTTTTAATTTTTACAAAAAGGGATGTTTTTGAACAAAAATTAAAGTTTACAAAATTAAATGTTTGTTTTGATGATTTTACGGAAATTATGGATGATAAAAATTTAATTCAATCAACAACAAATAAAAAACCAAATGAAATACTACAACAATTACCTAAGAAAGTTATTGAAAATTGGACAGGTGACATTGAAAAGAGAGAAGTTACAAATAATGAAAATTATGAATATTGTTTACAATTTATTAAGAATAAATTTTTAAATAAAATTCAAAATATTGAACAAAGAAAATTTGTTGAAAACCATTTAAAAGTTATTAATACAATGAATATTAAAGAAATTAAAAAAGAACTGATAGATAAATTATTTTGGAATGAAATTGTAAATGAAGAAACATTACAATAAATTAACAAAAGATTTGATCAATGTGTCTTTTTAATTTAGGCAATTGAATTCTATCAAAATTATTTATGATTCAAAAATTTGCGCTGTTAAGCTGTACGCAATATTGATTGTTGCCATTTTCAAGTCCTCTTCTAATCAGTCAACATGAAAATAAGAAGATGCACCTCCGTTCTATTTTTTTCTGAAAACGGATAAAAAGTCCTCCATAAAAACAAAGAAATCCACGTTTCAAAAAACAACAAAAAAAATAAACAGCAGCACAATAACTGGTGTATTTCACAAACAATCAAAAAGTTCAAAAAGAGATGAAGGTAGTAACTAACAAGAGTAAAAATTTAATTAATTTATTATCTAAAAAGAATGTAAATACTTCATTAATGTATTCTCCATTGTTATTTTCATCAACAGCACAAAATAATTTTAAACACTTGTCAACTAATAATTTTAACAAATCTGTTAAGACCAACAATACATTTAATTCATTATTGTTTACTAATAATAATTTATTAAATAATTTTAAATCTTTTCATACTAATTTACATTTTAACGAAGAATTAAAAGGAGAAGAAAAGTTAGAAAAGTTTTCATTGAATGGACAATTTTATTCTGTTAATGAAATTTTACAAAATAAGTCACAAGTTGTTAATAATCTTTATAGTACAAAAGATGTTGAAAGATTAGCAATTTTCTTAAAAGAACAACAAGATCAATATCCATTAGAAAATATTTTACAAAACTTTTTACAAATCGATAAAGATGACAACACTTTTTTATTATTATTACAAAGAAAAGAATTAAATGAAAACAACAATTTAACATTAGAAGATAAATTAAAAGAAAGAAAAGACGAATTTATTAAATTATTTAACAAATACTGCGACAGAGATTATTATTATGAATATAGAGAAAAGTATTGGACACACAAGAAACGTTGTGGTAAAGGTAGAAGATCTGATGATTATTATCACTATGAAGGTAAAGAAGAAAATGAAAGAGAAGAGTTCTTTGAAGTACTTGAAAAGGTAGAATCTAACATTAAATTAAATCCATTGGTTAAATCTTTTATTGATTCATTTGATACAGTTCTATTACAAAATATTTTTAAAACAGAATTTACAGAAAGTAAAGAAAATTCTGTAATGAAATATTTAATTTTAAATAAGAAGCATGAAGAGTTTATTTATTTATATTGTAAACAGTTAAGATTAAATGAAAAACAATTGGAAACTAAAAGGACTTTAAAAGGTAATAATATTTGGTATGGCACTTATCAACCTTTAAGTAATGTTATTTCTCCTTCTTTATTTTATGAGTCTTTAGTCATTCGTGATGAAACTCATAAACAAATAATTGAAAAGGTAGACCATTTATATAACTTTACAATTGGATTGTTGCTATTTACAGAATTTGACGTAAAGAGAAGATTATTTAAACAAAATTATAAGATTTCTTCTGTAAGTAAACAAGAAGTATTAGAAGAACAATATGTTAAGGAAATGGATGAATTATTTACAAAATTAAAGAACTATTTTAGTTATAGAGATCCAGAAACTAAAGAAAATATTTTATTGACATCATTAAAAGATAATTTAAATCAAAGTGAAGATTTAGAAGATACTTTCGCTATGAGAAGATTACTTAAACAATTTAAACTAATCAAACGTAATCCATCACATTTTATTCATTTAGTTAGTAAGATTGGATTGAAGTGGACTAATTTAAGTTGTATTTTATGGACTCTCTTCAGTTCTTACTCTTTAGCTGCTAAAGAATCTGCATTAATTTTAATTCCAAAACGTATACGTACCAAATGGACTGAAGAATTTAAAGATATTATTGAAATGGCTGATAAAAAAGGAAATACAGCACTTCATTTAGTGTCACAACAACAAAATTTATATCCATTCCATACTTTCCATCAAACAGTTTTATTATTAGTACCTTTTGTTATGGACTTTAAATATATTGAAAGATTAGTAGAAATAGAAAATAGTAAGGGTCAAAATGCAATTAGTAAGGCACCACTAGCAATGAGAACGGCTTATCGTTTCATGAAAGCAAGCACTCTAATGAAGGTGTTATATGGAATTTTAGCATTGTGGGTTGCTCTTTGGGTTTTAAAGGTTACAATTTCAATTATTATATTCTCAATTCAGTTAGCTTTTCGTATTATTGCTGGGGTTATTAGATTTATCTTTGGTCCATTCTTTTAAAGCTTATTTCGTTGGTCAGCCATATTGTAAATAATAAAAACAAAATTGTTGTAAATTGAGCAGTTTGAACCAAAAATTGGCACTCCAAAATACAAGTTGTGAAAAAAAACACAAAAATATTAAAACATGGGAATACTAAAGCTTTTGTTGAAAGACCTGATAACTCTTGAACAACGAAAAAAGGCACTAGAATTAGATAAAAAACTTTGCCAACAAAAAATAGCACTATTAAAACAAATTAAAAAAAGGAAAAAATCAAAAGACTCAGAACATTTATTAAAACAAATTGGTCTTCAACTACAACGTTTAAGAAAAACAGCTAAAAAGCAATCTTTACAGACTGAATATATTCCTTTGACTCTATGTATGGAAATAATTACATTAAATGTGGGTGGAACCCTCTTCAGAATATCCAGTAATAATTTATTATTAGAGGGTGATACATTTTTTACAAAAGAAGGTATGGCTAATAAAATTGAAGGTTGTGCAGAGAATACACAGTTTGACATTGACAGAGATCCAAAATATTTTGGTTTAATTTTAAATCATTTAAGGCGAGTAGATATTTCAAGAGAAATTAATAACTTGTCAGAAGTAGAGTTATTTTCTTTTGTTCAAGAAGTTAAATTTTATGAAATTGGTTCATTAATGAGAATACTACCATTTAAAGGAAAACAAATGTTAAAAGAATTAAGAGTTAATTTTCAAAAATATGGAATCATTCAATATTATTTTACAAAATGTGGTATCAATGCACAATTATCAAATGATAACAGAAGAATAAAGAAACTAAGTCCAGATATTTACAATTGTGGTGCAACAGGAGCTATAGGTTGTCATCATTTCAAAATTAAAATTATTACTCCACCTTCTAATAATGATGGTGGATTAATGATTGGATTTGCAAGACACGTACAGTTTTATGTAAATATGAAAAATTATGATACAGGTTGTGGTTGGTTTTTAAGTAATGAAGGAACAAAATATTCAACAAAAGGGAGGGAAGTATTTGTTAACAATGGGATTAATTACACTGCTGGAACAATCATAGAATGTATTTATAGTCCAGAAAAAGAAACTATTTATTTTATTGTAAATGGAGTTTGTTATCTTGTCTTTTGGGATGTAAAAGATACTGGAGATTTATGTCCTGCATTTGATATTTATCATCAAAATACAGAATTTGAATTTGTTGAATTTTAACGTTGTAATATCATATGAAGAATTTGGTGTTGACAAAATACTTAATCAACGAATAAATAATAATTATTATTTATTAGAGGCGAATTATTGAATGTATTTCTTTTTGTTCGAACTATCAATTGCCTCATGCGAAATCCCAATTTTCTGTTCCTGCTAGAAACCAATCTCCAAAAAAAATTGTAACACGCCCCGCCAATAAAAAAAAATCGAAAAAATGATTTCCAGTAGGAATGATGAAGGCTTGTCCCACAACAACCTTTCTTCCGAAGAGAAAGAAGATGAAAAGTTAGGGTCATTGAAAAGCCTTGATCAACAACAACATTTAGAAGAACAAGATGAAGAAGATGATCCACTTACCGAAGAAGAAGATCAACAACAAGATCATAATACCGGTAGTAATAAAATAAATAGTAGTCTTGAAATGATGAAAAGTCCAACAACAAGTGTAGGAACGGGAACTGGAACGGAAGATGAAGATTTAATTTCTTCCGAAAATTCAGATATTGATGACATGAAAGATTTTGTAATGATTGAAGGAATTGCTAAAGAATTACAGTTACCAGAAAAACGAACGCATTGTAGGTTTTTTTTAATTTATTTTTTAAAATTAAATTTTGTTAAAAAGTTTATCATCGTGTGTTTTCTAAAAAAGGAACATTAGGTAAAAAAGGAGAAAAAGAAGTATTTACAATTCCATTAAATTATAGAGGATTATATTTTGTAAAAATAAAAAATACAAACATAGTAAGTGGAATATCAAGAATGGAATTTGATACGATTTTACAATATGGAAATTTTTATAAAGTTCCAAATAAAGAAAATCAATTTGAAGAAATTGACAATGATGAACTAGAATTTGAAAAAATAGATTACAATAAACAACCAAAAAATAATAATAAGAAAAATTCACCTCAATTACAACAATCACAACAAGAAAATATTTTACATAAATTTACAAAACGATTAAAACCACAAGAAAGTTGGAATGAAAAAATTGATTTATTTGATTTTACGCAAAACTTTACCAAAAGTTTACAAAATTTAACAATTACATTAACAAGTGATATAAGTATTGCTTTGTTAAGACAAGTTTATTATCAAATTGATATTTATTTAGAATTAGAAAATGTAATTATTTGGAATGATAATATCTCAGAAAAGAATTGTATTTCGGAGTTTGTTACAAAATTAGATCAAGTTGGAATTTATCAAATTTTTATTGAAAATTTATCACATTCTATTCATAGTGTAGGAAATTTTATAAATGGAGCAATTGAAGTTGGAAATTATTATATGGGAGGAAATAATAAAAATGGTAATGAAAATAATAATTCTAAAAATGATAGTCATATTGGTGCTAATAATAGTTCACCAATTGATATTTTAGTAAAATCAAGTACTTTTAATGCATTTAAGGAAAGTGTTGGATCAAATATTTCCTATCACGGTAATTTATTTACAAACCAAATTTTAACTTTACAAAAACAATTTTCTGAAAATACTGAATTAATGAATGATGCATTAAAATATGATAAAAATCATTTTTCATTTTTTTATCAATTAAAACACTTTCCAAATACAATTGAACCAATTACAAAAAAGCACTCTAAAAATAATATAAATCATCACCAATTAAATTTACCACTTTATATAACAGATCCATTCCCAGTATATTCTGATCATTCACCAATGGATTTATTTATTAAAATTCAACCACATTCATTTGCATCAAACCCATTTATTAAAAATAATTATAAATTTAGAATTTTAATTACATACTATCCAAAAAGTAAATTTGAAATTTTAATTTGTGAAAAGATATTTTATTTTGGAAATTCTTTATTAAACGCAATGAATGAAAAGAATGGTGATGATATTAGAAATTTTGTAAATTTAATTTTACAAAAGAAATTAACAATTGAAGAAAAGAAAAATAAATTGTTTTTAGATAATAATAATTTATTTAATAATAATAATAATACTACAATGGAATATCCAATGAATGCATTACAATTTGATTCTAACTTTTTACAAATTGATTTAAAGTCAATATACGATAATGCTAAGGTTTTGGTTGAAGAACTAACCTCATTAGAAAATGAATTTCAAAGATGTATGTCTACTCGTTTTATTTTAAGTGAAATTTCAATGGAAAATATAAAAACTTTAAAAATGAAAAGTGAATATTATTTTTTGAAAAGTGAAAATTTAACTAAATTAATGAAAGATGCAGAAGAATATATTTTTAAAATTGAAAATGAAAATGAAATGAAAGAAAAATTAAAAGAAAAATTAAACTATTTATTAAATTTATTTAAAAATGATTATTTATTAAATAATTTATTTAATTTAGATAATGTAAATAATACTAATAATTTAAATAATAATATTTTGTTATTGAATGAGGTAATACCAATTAATTTAATTCAAACAAATTCAGAATTAAATCAAATATATAATGATTGCGTTGAATTTAGAAAGAAATTAAGAAAAACTTTTGAAAATATAAAAAGCTCAGATGCAATTACAACAGATATGAAAAAATTAGATCAATATATTACTGATTTAAGAAATTTAAAAGAATTACAAAAAGAATGTGAAAATTTCATTACTGATAATATTGTATCATCTTCTAATGGTAATAATGAAAACAATGAAAATAACAACAATATTAGTACAGATTTAAATTATTTATTAGCGTCATTAAACATTGACATTAATCTAATGCATAATAGTCCAATTACTATTATTCCAATGTTAGAAAACAAAATGAAAGAAAATGAAAAAAAGATATCAAATTTAAATCAATTAAAAGAAAAATTAATGTCATTTATTGAAAGAAATAAGAACAGAAAATTAACGAATGAAATGATTTTAAAATCAAAGGATTTTATTAAGAATTTAAATCAAGAAGAAATTAATTTACAAAACAAAATTTTATCTTTGCAATATGGTTGTAAACAATTAACTAAAATACATGTCGAAAAAGAAGAACAACGTGAAAGAGAATTAAAATTACAAAAAGAGAAAGAATTAAAAGAAAAAAAAGAATTGGAATTGAAATTACAAAAGGAAAGAGAATTAGAGTTGAAGAATCAAAAACGTAAAAAAAAACAACAAGAGAAACAATTGTTATTACAACAACAACAGCAACAACAATTATTGTTACAGCAACAACAACAACAATTATTGCAACAACAAATGGGCACAGTTGCTATGAAGAATACTAATAATGGTACCGGTAGTGGTAATAATTCTCCAAATGTTACTGGTACATCAACTACAAATACTACAACCAGCGGTGTCAAACCTATTCCAACAACGTCTACAAATAATAGCACCGTGAAGTCACCTGTTGTCAACAGCACTCTTTCGCCTTCATCACCATCTATTGGGGTATCTAATGTATCTACAAGTACCACAAGTACTAATACTACTGTTCCAACCTGTACCAAAGAAGTAGAAGTAAAGAATGATAAGAATATAACTATGATAGAAGTTATTGCAACTGAAAAGAAAGATAATAACAAGAAAGAAGAGGAAAAGAAGGAAATAGTGAACAATGCAAAAGATAATTCACACATCATTACCACTACAACCATTGAAACAGTTAAGCCATCCACTAATATTGTTGTAACTGAAGAAAAGACAATAGAAACTATTAAGAATGATAACATTCCAACCGAAACACCAATTACAAACATTACAAAAGAAACCTCCACCACAACTGTAGAAGAATCAACAAAGGATAACAAACAAACAAACGATGCAGTTGTTAAGAAAGAAGAGGATGTTAAAACAATACCGACTGTAACTGAAGAGACTAGTAATATTAAGAACGAAATTATTCAAGAAGAAGGGAAACCAAATGAGATGGTCAATAATGAACCGGTTGAAGTCGTAAAACAAGAAATACCAACAAATAATAATACTATTGAAGAAGTGACAACAGTTAATAGTGAAGTTACTCATAATAACATTATTGAAACGATTGGAGATAGTAATACAAGTGAAGTTGTAGTAGATGAACCACAAACTGCTACTGTCAACACCAACAGTCAAGAATTATTAGTAAAGGAAGAAATTAATGATAATTGTGGTACAAAGAAAGAAGACTTTGACAAATCTTCCAACATTGATTCTGCAACATCCAACATTCCGCAACAACAAGAAGAACATAATATAACAGAACAACCAGTGGAGATTGAAAATATTGTTGTAAAAACTGTTACAGAAACAAAAGATGGAGTAGAAGAACACTTGTCAAATAATAGTACTGTTACTACTCCTATCGAAACTACAAGTAGTACAACTCCAATAGATAGTACTGTGAATCATACTACTTTTACTACTTTCGTTGACAATAATAGTTCAGTAACAACACCAACAAATAATTTAATTGATGACTCTATTTCTTCTACAACGGATGATTCTTCCATTAAATCAAATGATCAAGATATTTACTCAACTACATCAAATTCTTCTTCATCAACTCTCCCAACCGTAACACCAACCAACACCGCTAATAACGATCTTTATAATATTGATGACATTGCACAACCAATTATTAACAAAAAGAAAAAGAAAAAGAATAAAACAATTAATATTGTTGAAAATGGAGTTGAAATTGAAAGAAAAATTCATCCAACCAAAAAGAAGAAAAAGAAGAAGGCATTGCCTTCACATTTAAATCGTTTATTAGAAGATGAGCATTTAGTAGATAACAATAGTAATAATAATAACAATGAAAATAATCAACAACAACCAGTTGTAACTGTGATGGTACCTAAAAAGGGAGGTGATTGGAATGATTTAGCGGTACCAATGATTTCTCATAACAATAGTACTGTTGTCCATAATAGTAATCCTACTCATGCTGTTGTGACAAATAATACCGTTACTCCTCCAGTTGTAGTTCACAATAATAATGTTGCTACTCACAATGTTAATAGTCCACATGAAAATAGTAACACCGTAAACAATACCAATAATAATGAAAATAAGGAAGATAACAATAATAATACGGCACCAGTTAATAACAATAATGAAGGAACAACAAATAATATACAACCAACAACACAACCTCAACAACAACCTAAAAATGAAAGTAAATTCAAAATATCTGGAGTATTTAATACTTTAGTTAAATTAAATAATACCATTGAAAATATTGGTGTTACCTTTAACAACAATCCAAATAATAATAACACCACTGGAAATCCAAATATTAATAATAACAATACCGCACCAATAACTAATAATAATTCCAGTAGCAATAATAATATGAATAATAATACTGTTGTTCATACTGGACCAATTTTACTTGATGAAAATACTATTAATATTGTTTATGGCTATGACAACCATGAAAGTAGTGACGATGAAGAAGTGACAACAGCAGAAGAGAATACGACAAATACTACCAGTGACACAACAAATACAACTACAGTAACAACATCTTCTAATAATAGTAATCCAAATCACATGTTTATAGTAATGGAAACTACAGATGAACAACTTTCTTCCAAAGATTTAATTTCTACATTACATTCCAATGTTAAAGAAGTAATTTATTTGGCATCAACTAAGTCACAATCAAGTATGTTAACAACAACAAGTAAAAGTGAAGAGAATGTATTTTTCAAATTTGCCTGTATTGATAATGATCCTTCTTTCCAACCAAAAATTAAAAAGATTTGTAAATGTTTACAATTACTATTTATGGAGAATCGTTTAGATAAAAAATCATTTTTTTCAGGAGTTGCTAAAAAAGAAACAATTCCATCAATTTTAAAATCACTAAGTCCACAAGGTGATAAATTAGTTAAAGATTTTACAAATCTAATGAAAAGAAAGAATATTATTTTTAATAAGGAATCTATAGAAGTACAAATGTTGATACAATATGCATTACATTTAGATGTTTTAACTACAATAATGTTACAATTAATTCATTTTACGACTTTACCTTATTTAAGAAAACATTATGATAGTGGGAAATGTATATTTTTATCTTTTAATGATAGAGATGAATTAAGTGCAACTATTGAATTATTGAAACAAGTGAAATTTACTTTTAATTGGGTGGATTTGTAATTACTGTAAATTAAATAAATTATTTATTTTAAATGTCAACAAATTCAAATTCAATATTTTGATAGTGAATATCAAAAGCAGGACAAATATCACCGGTATCTTTAATATTTGTAAAAACAGCACCATCATTTAAATACCAGCCAAATTGGTTGTAATAATTTAGACCATTAATATTATATTTTGATTCTTGTGCAAATCCAATCATTAGACCGCCAGTAGTGGTGGCAATTTGTTTCACCCAATGCACCACAATCCCAATCGATTGAACGAACCTTCTTGATTCTTTTGTTTTCATTCGATAATTGCGCATTATTTCCACAACTTGTAAAATAATAACATTCCTTGTTATCAATTCCATTACTTTCTTATTCAATCCCTAATTCTTTCAACATTTTAATTCCTTTTTTAGGTAATTTTGGCATTAAGGAAGTTATTTGATAAAATACCACTTCCTCAACAAAATCAAATAGATCACTTTCCTTTAATTCTTCTAATTTTCTTGAAATATCTTTTCCTCTCATATGATTTAAAATTAAATCAAAATATTTTGCATCTCTGTCAATTAAATAACATCCATCAACCATCTCTTTTGAAAAGTGATCTCCAAAAAACTTTTCAAAAAATGTATCTTTTTCTGAAATTAAAGTGCTTAATAAAGTTGTAAAGATAGCTCCACCAATATTCAATTTAATTATCAGCCCTTCCATCACTTAGGTTAAAAACAAGTTTTTCATTAGAACAACTATTTATTATTTACAATTAAATATTTTAATACATTGTTTAATTA
>CADWAF010001268.1:0-16457 GCA_902984215.1 Willaertia magna
AAACTATATTACTTCTTGTAACGTTGTTATTTCTTGTAGAGTGCATTGCTTGGATGGTGATGGAGGTAACGTCTTTGTTTGGTAGAAGGAGAGTGGTTAGCTTCTTCTTTCTTTGTTGTGATTGTTTTAATTTTTTTTGCTGATTTTGTGGTGACCAGTGAAAAAGCGATGAGAAAATTAAGAATTTACAATGTTTGATAAAGACCTAATTTGTGCTATGGCGCCAGTCACGTTTTACGCAAAAAATATAACGTGACCGAATCCAAATTATTTTTAAAAAATTAACTAAAAAATAAATTTTCAAAATTTAAAAAAAAAAATGAAAAAATTACTTTCCCATCAACAATTAGTGAAAAGCGGAAGTCATAAGAAAATTCAAAAACTTTCACAAAACTATTTTTATCATCATACCCTATCTTCAAAACCAATCATTAACCCAAAGAATAAAACTATAAATAACAGCACTACCAAATCATCATGTTATAATAAACCAACAATTCTATCTTTTCAACAACGTTCTTATCATTCTAATAGAATTACAAATCAACAAATTGAAGAAAATTTAGAAGAAGAAGAAGCGGAAGAATTTGTACAAATTCCAAATACCAGCGTAATTCCCTTAACAAGTGGTAAAGGTCCCCTCTACAGTCATTTAAAAGTTGGAGATTTATTAGAAAATCAAACATGGAAATTAATGGAAATAAACGATTTAAAAGATTATTCTCTCACATCGTATCTTTTAAAAAATACAAAAACAGATACTTATTATCTACATTTAGATGCTCCACATGATACAAATAACTCTTTCGCAATAACTTTTCAAACGCCACCTTCCAATAATTCAGGTATCCCTCACATATTAGAACATACAACCCTTTGTGGAAGTGAGAAATTCCCAGTTAGAGATTTATTTTTTAATATGATGAAGAGAAGCTTAAATACTTATATGAATGCTTATACCGCAAATGATCATACAACTTACCCTTTCGCTACAATTAACGAAAATGATTTTTATAATTTAATGAATGTTTATTTGGATGCTACATTTTTCCCTCGAATTTTAAAGAATGATTTTAATCAAGAAGGTTGGAGATTGGAATATGACAATGAAAATAGTGAAAAGACAGTTGACAGTAATGAAAGTAAATTAAAAATTAAAGGTGTAGTTTACAATGAAATGAAAGGAGCAATGAGTGACAGTAGTTCTTATTTTGGAATGTTATTACAAAAAAATTTATTACCAAATACAATTTATGAATTTAATTCTGGTGGTGATCCAGATGATATCCCAAAATTAACTTATGAAGAATTAAAAAATTACCATAAAAAGTATTATACTCCAAATAAGTCAAAAATTTACACTTATGGAAATTTAAATTTTTTAAAACATTTAAAATATTTAAATGAATTTGTTTTTAATAAATTTAATGAAAATTTAAATTTACCAAATATGGAAAATGAAAGAGTTGAAAAGTGGAATAAACCAAAAATAGTAGTGGAATATGGTCCTCCAGATAGTTTTGGAAATAATGAAACAATGATGTCTGACATTCCAGATGACAATGAAAATAATAAAAATGGTAACAAAAATATAAAATTAGCAATTGGTTATTTATTAACAAAAAAGGAAGATACTTATGAATCTTTTGTAATGAATTTTATTTGTAATTTATTATTAGATGAACCACGTGGAATATTTTACAAAAATTTAATTGCAAGTGGAATTGCTCCAGATTTCTCTCCTTCTAGTGGATATGACTCTTCAACTGGTGATTCCATTTTTAGTGTCGGAGTTCAAAATATTTCCGAAGAGCAAATTGAACAAGTAATTACTATCATTAGAAATACATTTTTAGAAGTTTACAAAAATGGAATTAGTTCTGATTTAATTGAAACAATTTTACATTCTATTGAACTTTCCATAAAAAAGAAAACTCCTAATTTCGGAGTTAATTGTTGTTATTCCATTTTTAGTAATTGGATTCATCAAAATGATCCAATTTTATCATTTAAATTAAATGATTATTTATTTTATTTAAAAAAAAATTTACAAAACAAAAATTATTTTAAAAAATTTATAAAAAAATATTTCCTAGAAAATTCACATGAATTAACTTTGGTTGTAAAACCTGACAATTTATTTTTTGTAAAAAAGAAAAATTTAGAAAATGAATATTTATTAAATTTAGAAAAAAAATTAACAAATTTAGAAAAATTAAATTTAGTAAAAGAAGCTGAAGAAAATGAAAAATTAAAAATTGAACAATCTAAAAATATTGAATGTTTACCAACTTTAGAATTAAAAGATATTTCTAGAAAGATTTTAGATCCACAAATTGTGAAATGTGTAAATGTTACAAATGTTACACAAAATGTCACAAAAGTGGACAATCCAGTCACAAATATTTTAAAAAGTGTAGATGTCACAGACAAAAAAGAAATTTACAAAAATCAAATGGATAATGTCACATTCTATTTAAATCCAATTCAAGGAACTAACGGAATAGTCCAAATCACAACATTAGTTCCAATACCAATTAAAGAAATACCACAACATTTACTTCCATACATTTCCCTATTCGGAAATTTAATTACAAAAATAGGAACAGACCAATACAACCATTTAGATCTAGCTCATCAAATTGAACTCTTCACTGGCGGAATTGACGCTTCCGTAGTTATCCTACCAAATTTATCTTCATGTGAATCCTTCCAATTCGCTTTTAAATTCCAATCCTTTTGTTTAGAACGAAATACAACTAAAATGATACAACTTTTCCAAGAAATTTATACAAATGTTAACTTTTTAAAAAATCTAAATTATGTAATGACATGTATAGATCAAATAACTTTAGATGTAATGAATGGAATGTTAAGTAATGGACATTATTATGCTAGAACACATGCATCTAGTAATTTATTATGTTATGATTATTTTGTTAATTGTAATAATGGAATTGATGCTTTAAAATTTATAATGAAACAATCAAATTCTTTTAATAATGGAAATATTGGAGATAATGAAGAAATTGGAAGGAATTTACAAGAATTAGCTAAATTATTGTTGAGAAGAGAAAATATGAAGATTTTAATTACATGTGAAGAAGAAGTATTACAAAAAGTTGAAAATGAAATGTTAAATAATTTTTATAATGCCATTCCATCAAATAACACAACAATACAAGATTTTAATTTACAAAATAATATTAAAGAATTAAATGAACATTTAGGTTTTAAATTAAATATTAACAAACATTCATATTTTACACTTCCTTCTTCAATTGGATTTTTAGGTAAAGCAACAATTACAACACCATTTATTACAAAAGATTCTGCATTATTAAAAGTATTATCTACATGTTTAAATTCAAATTATTTACATCAAGAAATACGTGAAAAGGGTGGTGCATATGGAAGTAATGTTATTCAAGGAATGAATGGAATGTTTACTTTTTCATCTTATCGTGATCCTAATCCTTATCATTCATTAAATATTTGTAATAATGTAATGAATTGGATTAATAATAACAATGAAGTTTTATCTGAAAAGATGTTACAAGAAGCAAAATTACAAGTATTTCAACAATTGGATGCACCTGTAACTCCGCATTTTCATGCTCAAAGTTTAATGATTTATGGAATTAATGATGAATTGAGACAATTTAGAAGAAATATTATTTTAGATGCAACAAGAGAAGAATTACAACAAGTTTGTTACAAATATTTTGATAAAGAAAATGAAAAGAGTGCTGTTACAATACTTGGTGGTGATTTCAATAGTGATATTCCAAAAGAAGATCAAGAAAGATGGAGTGTAGAAAGTTTAGATAATTAAACACTCTATTAAAAAATAAATTTTATAAATATTTTTCTAAAATGGAAAGCAACTATTTTTGCATTTAACAGTGTTTACAATATTTATTTTACAACTTAAAAAAAAGAATGGAAGAAGAAAACAAAATAAAGGATGAAAGTTTTGCTCCTGCAACTCAATTGACTTCAAAGAGTAGTCAAACACAACAAGTTCCTAAAGAAAAAATTCGTCATCACTCCCCTCACTGGGAAAAAGTTGATAAAAGAGACAATGCTCCAAATTATGGGGAAACAAGTCTAGGTTTCAATCAAACCGAAGATCAAGATTGGTGCGTCGGTCCTAATTGTCCAAGTCACAAGCCAACCGTTTAAATGCGCCGCAACAAACAAGCCAAAAAGAACAAATTAAATAAAATGTTGCCATCTACTTTTCGTGAAGCGTCAAAGTGAAATCGGAGTCTTCGTGCTTGTTTAAACCTACCAATTGCTCTGCACGTTTTTGCAATTCAAAAACAAATCTATAATCTAGCGTATCTTCTTTTCCTTCATTCATTGATTGATTCTTCACACTGAAAAGTATTTCTGCCAATTCGTTTAACTTTTCTTTCATAAACCCGTAATTTCTTTGAATCATATCATCTCTAACTTTTAAAAGAATGGAATGTATTTGTTTTTGTAGTGGAGTAGATTCACTCCATTCACAAACTAAAGTGTATACCTGGGTCGTTTGATTTTTACCTTTAAGTCTAACAACATCTACAAAGAAACAAAGGAATTTACTTGCCACCTGGTTGTAAGTCGCTTCTCCAATTAAAATTTTAGTGTCGTATCTCTTATTCAAAGCTTCTAATCTTGCGCTAGTGTTTACAGTATCACCAATAGCTGTATAGTTGAATCTTTCTTTTGAGCCTATATTTCCTATCATAGCATTCCCGGTATTACATCCAATCCTAATTTTTACATAAGGTAGACCATCTTGTTGGTTTTTAATTTTAATTTTGTCAATGTTATAAGCAGTAAGAAGTGCTGCTCTACAAACTTTTACAGCATGGTCGTCCAGTGGATGAAAAGGATTTGAAAATATTGACATTGTACCATCTTCAAAAATTGTGAATGTTAAAATACTAAGAATACATACCTCCTATAAATTTATCCACTTGACCTCCACAAGCCTCAACACTGCTTGTTACCGCCTCAAAATAACCAGTAATAACTTTAAGAAGTATTGGTATACTACTAGTTTCAGTAAAGGTTGTAAAGTCAGCAATATCTGTAAACATTACAGATGTATTTGCGTTGACGACTCCTAGTTTTGCCTTTGATCCAGATTGTACAACTGCCTTTACAATTTCTCTGGGGATATATTTCATGAAGCTTGTAAACCCATTCTTAACAGATTTGATTGATTTCTGCAGTAAACCTAATTCATACATTACATTCAATGCTTTATGTTCTTTTATACTATCAATTTCCATCTTAGATAGTGTATACATGTCAGAGGATACTTTCCATATTGATTTGGTTATTATTTGGGTTACAACGACCATTACAAGTGTTCCCACAATAATTAAAACTATAGAAATAGAAAGGACTGCTGGAGAACTCCCAAATATTATGTTTACAAAACCGTAATTATTTGTGCAAACAATTAAAAGCCAATCTAAGCCAAAACCATCTGTTATTGAATAGACGCTAACCCTGAAGTTACCAGACCAAAAACTTGTTACATTAGGAGTTATAAGATTAAAGTTTGAGTTGTTTTTACCCACAGGATATATTAATTTCAGTTCTTCTAGTGTGGTTGCAACAGTTTTGAACAGATTATTGCCATTAGAGAGATGAACCCTCGTCCCATTTTCTGTCAACATGTTTACTTTCTCGTTAGTTGTAAAAGCTGTGGAAATTAAATTTCCATTTCTCTCAACAATAGCCACGCCAATGGACCCAGTAAGCGAGTCCTTATTTAACATTAGGGTATCTCTTATCAAATTGTCGATATTGTACAAATCAAAATGAGCTGCGATAACCTCTGTTGTTTGTGACCTAATTCCATTTGATGTATAGTATGTCGGAAAATTAAATTTAACAGCCAATGATAATGAAATACAGTTGTAAAAATAGTTTAAATATATTGGACTCCATGAAGGATTAGGATAAGATTGCAATGCCCCAACATACCACAATCTTTTGTGAGGGTAGTAGTTATCTGTTTGGCTGTGATATCCTATTGGATGGTAGTACTCATCAAAATAATAATTAATAACAGTGGCATTGTGATATCTCATTTGAAGTACACGTCTGGATGGATTTATTTCAAAGGCTGCATAATCACCAAGACTGTTTCCATATAAAAACATTGTAGATGATTTATAAGCCTCCTTTATAGGTCCAAAGATATAATGCACACTTGAATAATCGTCAACAGTTCCTGCCACTGAATTATTTGCTTGAACACTTTGCATCTTAAACGATTTTTTAATTTGAAAGAGAATATCTGGTGCTGTCGACTAATAATAAAGGATTTAAAGAAAGGTTTAGAGTTTACTACTTACTATATAACTTCTTACTTGTAACTCTATGTTACGCTCCCTAACTGTAGACATTTCTTGCACTATATTTTCTCCGCTGGTATAAAATAATAGTATCATAGCCCCTATACAAATCGCAGTTTGTAATAAGAAAATTACCAAAAGTATATTTTGTAACGAATGTATTGCCGGACAACATCTTCTAAGAAACGCTTTAAATCCTTTTTGTTGTTCCATTACATCCCCAAAAGAAGTATCAGCAGACAATGAACCGGATTGTGTATCAGATAAAGGATGTATTTTGTTTGTATTGAATATGAAATGACTATGTTCTTCAGGTAATTCTTGTAGAATAGCATGATTGATGCTCAGCCTTAGGGCATTATTGTTTTTATATATATTGGATCTTAAGGAAAAGTTTAATTATAACTATTAATTCATGTTTCTACGTACCTTACCATTGGTCCGTCATTGACAAATGGCTCGGACATTATCTAGATAATTTACTAATGAGTTTTTATAAATATTATGAAGTAAATGAAAGGATGACACTAATGGTCGATTATAATATAAGTTTAGTTCTTGGCGTATTTTTTAAAAGCAAATCTGTATCTGAAAAAATTTAAAGGCGGGAAAAGATGACTACTAAAAAGAAACTGTTCCTTAAAATTTGATTACTTTATAATTATGGTCACGCGCAAAAAAGGAGAATATTTTAACGAAAACTATATCATGCATGCAACGATCGTTTCCTTAATAATTAAACAATAATAAAGCATTCAATTTAATTATTAAAAAATATTATTATTAATATACTCATATAATTTTCAAGCAGTTAATTCAAATAAACAACAGAGTGTTTAATGACAATTTCGTTTTGCTAGTAAAGAGGCAAAGATCCTTTCATTATCGGATTGTTGTTTGTCCTCTTCCATGTACTGTTCAATTTAAGGTAAACAGATTTGCATAGGATTTATTAAGTATAAGCCATCAACTTTTTAATAGCTTATAATGCTTGAATGGTTTTGTTAAATGTAGAGTAATTTTAACCACTCGAGAAGTTTTTTTGAGGGTTTTTTACAATATACTTTAACAACAGTTTTCTAACCATGGTTTTTTCAGAATTTTCTGAAACTCCCTCTCAAGCTAAAGAATTCTAGTAAATTACTCTTCATTTAATTCAACTTTGGAAACGGAAGTCATTAAAACCTTAAGATAGAAACAAAGTAGATATAAGATAGAATACAAATTTCAAAATTAAATAAGGCAAAGAGTAATAAATACCTTAATTAAAAATTCATCTAGTCTCCGTCAAGTAGAACCCCTTCCAATTTCCATAATTTAAAAAAAAATTTTGTGAAAAGAGATAATTAAAAAAAATATTCACACATATCCAACCAATATCCATTTACCGAAGGAAAACAGTAAAAAATAATCTACTACTCCAACAAAATTTTCAACAAGAAAATTAGTTCAACAAAATGACCGAACCGCACAACCAGCCTAACAACGGTACTAGTGATAGCACCACTACTGTTAGTGAACAACAAGCTCAGCAACAAGAAGGAGGAATGAAAAGTAAAAATAGTTCATTATTTTTCATCATCTCTCTTTCATTAGTATTATTAGGTATCATTTCTATATTAGGTATTGCTACCATTATCTATACCTCATCTAACAATAATATCGTTAATCATTTGCAACAACAAATGAACTTAATGTATCAATCCTTTACTTCTAATAACGCTATTGTTAGTAATAATAATGATAACTCCATTATTGATTCTATCGCATTTACTTCAAGATTTAATTGGAAAGAAAATAATGAAATTGACAGTAATACAATTTTACATTTAACACAAGAGAATAATTTATTACAAAAGTTAAAAATGAATTTACCAAAAAGAGATTTACAAAATGAAGAAAGTCAACAATTTATTGTTAAATTAAAACAAGTACCAAAATATTTTACAAAAAATAATCATTTTATTTTAAATGGTAATTTAACTTTTGCTATTCATGGTAAACCAAGTGATATTTTACAAAATTTAAATCGATTTATTGTAAACAATAATGAAATTGACAATACTGTAGATAATATTGAATGGATCGGTAGTTTTAGTGAAAAGTATAAAACAGCAATTGATTTTGAATATATTTCTAAATTAGTAAAAGATGGAAAGTCACATTTAATTCCAACTACACGTTCTGTCAAGTTATCAACTGTCAGTAGTAAAGTTGACAATAATAATGTTGCTAATAAAGTAGAAAGTGATAATGATTGGATTGATATTAAGATTATTTTAATTCCTAATTTTATGGAAAGTACACAAGAAGAAATTTACAATAATAATTTACAATTTATTTCAAAATTAAATGAAGATTTTGTAAATACATTAAATTTAAAAGAAAATGTAGATTTTACCAAATTAGAATTAGGTAAAATTAAAAACATTTTATCTATGAGTTTTAATGTTAAAAACACAAATGAAATTACAAAATTTTTATTAAAACAAGAAAGAATCCATTGGATTGAAAGAAAATTAGAAATTACTTTACAAAACTATGTTGCACAAAGATTAATGCAAGGATATTTACAATCAACCACTACAAATATGGATACTATCTCTACTCCTTTATATGATATGGGTATTTATGGTGAAGATCAGTTAGTTGCAGTTTCAGATACAGGTATAGATTGGGACATGTGTTTATTTGATGATTCAACTAAAACAAGTCCAACTTTTAATAGTTTAGATAAAACTCATCGTAAAATTGTTGAATATAATACCTTAACTGTTCGTGTTGCAGGTAAAGGTACTTACACAACAAATAAATATGATGGAATTGATGGTCACGGTTCACATGTTTGTGGTACAGTTGCAGGATCTTTAGATCCTAAATATATGTCATTAAACAATATTAATGAAACTGTTGGTAAATATCATGGAGTTGCACCAAAAAGTAAATTATATTTTACAAGTATTGAAAGTAGTTCATATGGTGGATTATTAATTCCAGATGATATTACAAGTGATTTATTACAAAAGCCATATGATGCAGGTGTTAAGATTTATACAAATAGTTGGGGATGTAATAGTCCAATACGTTGTGAATGGAATTGTAAAAATTGTTATGGACAAAATGCTTTAGGTCAAAAAGTTTATGTTACAAACGCAGATTGTAAAAGTTTATTTGGTGCAGAAACTTGTTGCTCTATTTGTAATAAGTATGATAGTCAAGCAGTTGAGATTGATGAGTTTTTAACTGAAAAACAAGATGCAGTAATTTTATATAGTGCTGGAAATACTGGTGATATGGGAACTACAACTATAACTTCACCATCTACTTCTAAAAATGGTATTTGTGTAGGAGCTTCATCCACTACCTTAAATGGATTTATTCAAAGTGTAGATTATGAAGATTTTTATGAAAAGGCAAAACAAATTAGAATGACACCAAGTCAGTGTTGTACATATACTGGAGCTAATCAAGATTTAGTTAGAAATTATTGTTGTCCTTCAACAGTTGCAGCAAAATATAAAACTAGTAATGATGCTAATTTCTTGTTTGGTAGTGAAAATTTAGCATATTTTTCATCCAAAGGACCTGCAATTGGTAATAGAATTAAACCTGATTTAGTTGGTGTTGGAAATAAAGTTGTTTCTGCACATAGTGATGGTAAAACAACTTCACACCAATGTGGAACAATATCTCCAAATTTAGATAATTCTGCAGCATTATTAACTATGCAAGGAACAAGTAAGTTTTATTTATTAATTTTTAATATTTAATTTTAAAAGGTATGGCATCACCAGCAACAGCAGGTACTACTGCCTTATTAAGAGAATATTTAATTAAAAAAGTAGGCATTACAGCACCAAGTGGTCCACTCGTAAAATCAGCATTAATTCATTCAACTATCCCACTTCAAGGTTATGTTTCTTTAAGCTCAGATGAATCCGGTAACTTTTTTAAACTTTCTGAATTAAATTCACCAAATGTTTATGAAGGACATGGAGCAGTACATTTACAATCATTGTTTGCAACAGTTGATGGAAAGAATTTAAAAACTAAATATTTAGATAATCAAGTTATTGCATCTACAAATGATAAATTAAAATTATGTTTTAAATCTAAATTAGGAAATCAAAGTGGAAAATCTAATTTTAGGGCAACATTAGTTTGGTATGACCCAGCAAACTCTGCAGCAACTATTCCATCATTAATTAATGATTTAGATATGGCAGTTGGCGTTTATCAAAATGGTACTAACAATAAGAAATTCTATTTTGGAAATAATTTAAATGATTTTGATAGATTTAATACTGTTGAAAAGTTGTCATTAACAGATAACATTCCTCAAAATGGTATCATTACATTACAAGTAAATGCATTTAAATTATCAACACAATCACAACTTTACAGTTTAGTTGTAAGTTATGATGATAGTGTTGTTGAAGAAGTTTTGGATATTAATAGCTGTCAATTTGATACTCCAGTTCCAAATCCAGAAAATATTGATTGGAAATTAATTGTTGCAATCGTTGTACCTGTTGGTGCAGTTGCTTTATTAGTTTGTCTTGTAGTTATTGGTTTACTTGTTAGAATGATTTTGAATAGAAGAAAGGCTTATGGACATGCTCAATTAAGTGATGAGTCTACTTATTTAAAATATAATAAGGCATAAATTAACAGTGTTTATATTACGTAGATTTTGTAAATAAATTATTTTTCATTGCATGAAATAGTCTTTCACTCTCGTCTTTTATTTGGAAGTAATAAGAATGAATTATCTAATCCTCTATTTCCGACTCGAGGTAACCTCTGATTAGCTCCCTAATCAATACCCTTAAAGGTTCAAAAGAAAGAGAAGAAACCTTCTTATTTAATTTGTTCAAATCTATAAAGTCAAAAACCAGGAGGCTTTGCAAGTCACTTAACACAGATACTAAGGTTACCCCCAACATAAAATAATCGTAACAAACTTTTGATGGTGTTGACATCACATTCTTGGTAAGAAAGCATTGAGTGCAAGAAATGATATTAGCTCCCTTCTGAACGAATGACCCAAAATCTCCAAGTACCCAGTTTCCGTCCATGTCTATAAAAATGTTTGCTGGCTTTACATCCATGTGCACAAAACCTAGTTGGTGAATGTATTCTAAAGCCTCAATAATTTGCTTGCCTCCAGCGTAAACATCTTCTTGTCTTAACAAATTTAACAAGTTAGCAAGCGATCTTGGATAATGGGGCATTACCAAGCATACGTAGGGGCCCCTAGTTTCGTTCTTTACTTCCTCACTTTCTGACTGAACGGAAACCACCTCAACAGGAACAATTCCCTTGGGAGGATTATTTAACTGCAAAGAGGAAACAGCAACAATTTCTGGGACTGTTTCTTTTGACAGCATATATCCAAGTACTTTGATAAGTACAGGCTTTCCTCCTCTTGCCCCTGAAATTATACACGTGTTAAAACTTGAATCGAACATACCGTTTAATTTAACACCTTGTTTGTCCATTAAGCTTACAATGGTAGGGGTTGGCAATAACTCAACAAAATTATATAATTCGACGGCCGAGTCAATTGATGCACAATTAGCAAACCTAACAGTAAAATCTCTGACGATTTTGTTGAGGATATTCTCTTTAGGATTGTCAATCCTCCCTCCTTTAAGCATCAATTTAAATTTTGCTATAGTCATAATATTTGGTTCAAAAACAGAAACTCTCTTCTCTAAAAAAACTAACCACTTAGCAATTTCTTTTGCAACTAAATTATCTGTTACTCTTTCGTTCTGGGTAAGTATAGAAATAACATTAGTTATGTTTTTACTGATTTGATACTCCCTCCATGCAGATAAACAAGCTTTTCCATCTAGAGGATATTTTATGTTTGAGGGAATGTATTTTAAATCAGGTTCATTAATATCGGTTTCTCTTTCTAAAATTTGTAAGAGCTGTTGGTGTGATAAATCAATAAGGTCATCTAAGGCAATGTGTTTGTTTGAAAACATTTTTTTTTCCTAACCTTATTTTACTTAAAGTTCTTTGTACACGGTTTTGTTACAAAGTTTAAATCTCTTCAATTAATTTCTTACCTGTCTTGTATTATTCTTTATGTATGTTCTGACCTAAAGATCCCTGTTCATGACATTCAAAAAAAAAACACGTGTTGAAATCT
The DNA here is from genome assembly GCA_902984215.1 of Willaertia magna. Lineage (NCBI taxonomy): Eukaryota > Heterolobosea > Eutetramitea > Acrasida > Naegleriidae > Willaertia > Willaertia magna. Next base: position 12,529 of record CADWAF010001268.1, read on the forward strand.
TGGCCTGGATATTGAAAGACAAAGAAAATTAAATTTCCACAAAAGAAAAAATATGAGCAACAATGAAGAACGGATTGAATTGATTGAAGTACAACATTTACCACAAACGCCACGAAAAGAAAATAAAATAGATGATTTACCAAATGAAATTTTAATTTATATCTTTTCTTTTCTTCAATTTTCAACTGAAATAACAAAAGATTTAGATCAACAAGAAGAATTTCAACAAACAAGAAATGTAAATTCCTTTAATCAAATGTTTCAATTTTTAATTACAAAATCACCAAAAGAATTGTTTAATATTTTTAATAATAATGATTACAATAATGGTGACAATGATACTTTACAAAATAAAAAATTTAAACATTTTATTTCATGTATGACTTTTACAAAAAATAATTATTTATTACTTTTTAGAAATGCACACGCACCAATACCAACAAATAAATCAATTTTAGAAGAATTTAAAGATAAAAATAATTTAAATATTTTATTTCATTTACCACATGAACCAAAAAAGGAAGAAAATGATTTAGAAATACAAAATGAAGAAAATAATATCTGTCATTTATCATTTACTGAAATGATGAATAAAATTGAAAAGGAAAAGGACAATATAAAATTTTATGAAGAAATTTACAATCCTGATATTATTAATCAACAATTAGAACAACAAGATGAACAAATAAATAGTGATTTACTTTACAATAACAACGCTGATAATAGTGATTTAAAAGATAAATATTCATTATTTCAATTAGAACAATTCTGTTTATATTTTTTAGATTTTAGAAGTTTTTATGGACAATTTATTTATCAATATATTTTTTATTTTCCAAAAATGTTTACAAAATTAAGTTTAGTTTCTAAAAAATGGTTTAAAATAGCAAGTCATTCTTATTTATGGAAAGAAAGTAATACAATGTTTATTTCTTATCAATTAGAAAGAAATAAAATTTATTATTTTTTAAATAACACAATTTATCCATTTACAAATAATTATAGTGATAAATTTTATTTAACTTTAACTGAAAATATGAAAATTACACCAAAAAATGATCAATTTGTTCCACTTGAATATAATTATGATATAAATGTTAGATTTCCTAATATACCATTAAAAGTAAATACCTTTTCAGAAGTTATAGAAATTAAAAATGTTAACAATACAAATAAGGAAAACAATCAAAGAGAAGAAGAAGAAGAAAAAGCAAGTTTATTGAATTTATTAAAAGAACAAGTTACAATTTCTGATAAAAAACAATTAAAATTTAACAGAGATGCAAAATGGGTTAAATGGAATGAAATTTTATTTTTTAATCCAATTAGTGCGAGGATTATTTTGTTTTTATTTATTTTGGGAATAGTTATTTCACTGTATTTAATGTTGAATGAATTTAAAGAATATTTTGGAAAACGTGAAGTTTATTTAAATAATTTAAATACAACAATAAGTATGACAACATTACAAGAAAATATTTTTGACTTTACAATGATTTTAAACAATAATAATAGTACAGATAATTATCAATTAAATACTTTACAATCATTTAATTATCATAATTTCTATTTATATGAATTATTTATAGTATTTATCTTATTTTGGTACTCTTTCTTCTACAATATCCAAACTACAAGACTATACCTTCCCATTTCACATCAAGATTTCTCAATTTCAGTCATTCCAACCGTCGCATCTCATTGTTACGCTTTATTTTCAAATTGTTTTATGTTTATTTATATTATACAATATTGGATAAATTTTATAATTCTTTTAACAATTAATGTAAAACAAAGTTCTCCCTCTCAATTAATTTGTATTTTAATATTTAGTCACAGTTTATGGTTTATTTTAGGATTTATTTATTTATATTATGGAATACATTATATTAGAATGAGACAATTAAAACTTTATGATTTTGTAAGGTTTTGTTTTATTCCTTCGTGTTTACAAAAAGAAATATTAACAAATAGAAAAAAAATTATTTATAGTGAAGCAATTATTATAATCTGCAGACACTTAATAATTCCTTTTTTATGTTGTTTATTATTTATTTTATTTTCTTTTACAATAACAGGTTATTTACAATCTTGGAAGTTTTTAATCATTTTAATTTGGATTTGTCAATTATTTTATCAGATTATATTTTTAATGGAAGCTTATTGGAGTTATTTAGAAAGAATTTATAGAATTTATGAAACTAATCAAATTAAAGCGATTTCTGATAGATGTCAGATTGATGATTATGATGATTTTGTAATTATTGAAAGGAATACAGAATATCCTTATTTGTCAATTCCATTTCAAATGTTATTATTTGTAACAAATTTATTTTTATTTATTTCAACACTTTATTTATTTATAACAGATAGTTTACAAATTTATTTATTTATTGTGACAATTATTTTATTTGGTATTACAGTATTGTATCAACATTTTAAATTGGAAAATTATTTAATGAATGTCAATTTTAATATTTTATTAAAAGAATATAAAGAAAAATTAAAAACTAGAGAAGAAAATTTATATTTTAATATTTATATAAAAGGAAATGACGAAGATATCATATGTGAATTATGTGATGATAATTAATTTTATAAATTAGTACACGTTTCAAATTTAAGAGAAATTCCATACATGGGCCTTATAAATTGTTCAAACATTGCTGTTAATTTAACAAGATTTTTATTTTCTTGACATGAGGCAAAATAAATTTTAAAAAGGATAGTTTTTTATTATTTACAAAAGTAGTACACTACAATTTGAATATGTAATTGTATATTATATATTCATATGTTTTATAATTTGTGGTTAGTAATTATATAGCTTGACATTCATTTAAAACTTAATCATAAAAATCATTGCAATAAAAGCAACAATAATTGCAACAAAGCTTGACATTGTTGTTCCTGCATTTTCAATTTCGTTCCAGTAATCAGTTGTGGTCATTTGTGCACTGGTTAGGGATGCAATGAAACATAAGATAACTGCAACAATGAAAACTAATGCGTTCATCTTTTATAAGTGGATAGTAGATAGTGATATTAAGTTGTTTTTTTTGTTTGTTGGATATCTTCAATGATACTTCAATGGATTAAATAGGCTTTGATTTTATCCCAAAGATTTTTTTTTATTGTAATGTGAAGTGATTGGTGTATTTGTGATTTTCTTTAGAGGGAAAATGTCGCATGAATAGGGAAATAGATGTTCATTTTTATAGAATGTAGTCCATTGGAGGAAATGCTTTTCAATTGGTTTAGTTTTGTATTATTTACAACGATTGTATGTGTAGCAAAACAACCTTTGTTATTATAACCAACAAAGAAACAGACATAATTACTCTGGCTAAAGCAGCACACCAAAACCACCCCAGGTACCCAACCAAAAATGTAGAAATAATACTATAAATAATTTGTTAATAATTTAGTAATTTTTATATAATATTATTATATTAATTATCCATCCTTAAAAAAATTATTTTCTGTTACAATTGTGATTTAGAAATTATATAAGTACTTTGATGAAACACTCTTTTTCGAGGTGGTCAGGTGGCGGAGTGGTTAAACGCGTTAGACTAGACTGATTTTACTTTTTGAACTAAAGATTGGTTGAGGGTTCAATTCCCACCTTGCTGAATGATTTTTGTTTGTTTTGTTGGGAGTGCGAGAGATAAGAAATTGTAGATGACGATGTGTAGTTTTCTGTTATAATAATTAATTTGTATTGAATTAAAACTTACACAATAAATCACACACCTACACTTGTACAGTAGCAAACGATAAATGTTTTTTTTATGAGCGTGCAAGGGTGTGTTTAAAAAATATTTCCTTTTTGTCGAGAGAGTAATTGATAGGTGATTATTATTATACGCGTTAGACTTAAGATCTAATCCCGCATGGGTTCGTGGGTTCAAATCCCACCCTGACCA
>CADWAF010001272.1:0-11175 GCA_902984215.1 Willaertia magna
GAAGTAAACCAACGTATTAAATTAATATCTTCTACATCCATTTCAGCTTGATTTTTAATTTCAAATAAATAATTTACGTATTGATCTAATTTTCCTTCAAATAAAACTTTTTGTAATGATTTTTTCATTTTTACAATATCAAGTTGTCTAAAAGGATTATTTTTTACATATTTCTCTAATTTACATATTATATTCCAAAGTATATAAATAGCGTCTTTAAATCCAAATCCCAATAAATCATGTGTTATTGTTGTAATAATTTTATTTAACCTTTCTAAATTTAAATCTTTATAAAATAATTCTTGTTTAATATCTATATATAAACTATTATTTAAAATATCAATTAAATTAAATTCTTGACGTTCATCTTGATGAAATCTAAATCTCCAATGCATTGCATGAAAATTATTTTTCCTCGTTTTATTTTGATGACTTTGTTTTAAAATTTTTAATTTTAAAGAAATTGATAAAGATGAAAAGATTGTATAAAATATAATAAAGAATTTTGAATTGGTATAAAATGTTATGGTTTTTGATAAATCTATATTTTCATCCATTAATAATCCTATATTTGGTGTAACATAAAATCTATTATTTTAAATTATTAATAATTAATAATTAATAAATAATAATAACATACCTACTAACACTAGATAAAGGAGAAAGTGTAACATAACTAGCTCTTCCCAATAAAGTTTTACCAATAACAATACCTTTTCTTTCCGTATTATAAATTACATCATTTAAAATAAAATGTTTACTTGGTTGTTGTTCTTCTTTCTTTTCAACATATTCTTTACATTTCTTTACAAAATCTTCTGGACTTGGCACTGAAAAAACTGTAATTTGTGATAAATAATTTGAATCAATTTCTATTGGTTCACTTTTAGAAACTAAATAGTTTACAATAGAACTTGGTTCTGGTCCATTAATTAAAATAAAACTTGAATCAATATCTTTTAAATGTCTTAAAAAATCTTTAGGATCTATATAGCTAAATAATTCTTCACATAAATGTTGTTGTTTTTCTAAATATCTAGATGTTTCTTCTATACTTGTTAATGAAGTTCTACTATTATTGTGATTATTATTTTTAATATTATTATTACTCTTATTAGTGATTGAATGATGTGTGTCAATTAAATTATAAATTTCAGTAGAATCTAAATTCCAATCCGTAATTGCTAAATTGTGAGAGCTATTATTACTAGCATTACTACTAATACTATTTGTATGTAAATGGAAAGTGTTATTATTAATACTACTATTACCACAAATTAAATATTCTTTAATATATTCATGTGAATTTAATAATTGTTGTGTGGTTGAAGAAGTTGTAGATTCAGTTCTAGATAATACTTTTTTATGTTTCTTTTCTTCTTCATGTTGGTCTTGTTCTTTGAATTTTTGTTTGTTCAATTCTTCTTCTTCTTGTTCTTCTAATATTAGATCTTCTTCTTCTTGTAAAAGAATTGTGTCATTATTATTTTGCATTAATTTGTTTTTGTTAGAATTCTTTTTAGATTTTCCAGACATTTGTTGTAAAGAATCTGATAAAAAAGGAAATACAATACATTTTCCATTGAATTTATCAACCCAAGTATTAACATGTCTTTTTTCTTTTTTATCATCTTTTTCTTCTTCTTTATAAAAATCTTCTTTAATCACTATTAAATCATCTCCAACAATCTGTTTTTCTTGTTGTTTTTCTTCTTCTTCAACCATTACATCTTTTAAAGAAGATCTTTTTGATGGTTGACTATAATAACTAAAACCATTATTCTTTTCAATATCCCAATAATTACAATTTAATTCTAATCCATCAAATATTTCTTGATATCTTTGAAATTCTTTTCGTGGCATTCCTGGATAAATTACAAATAATAAATCAAATTCATTTTCATTTGTAATTGGAATGAAATTAGGTAATATTTGTATTGAAAATAATCCATTTTCTTTTCCTTCTTCTTCTTCTTCTTGTTTATCTTCTTTTATTATTTTCTTCTTTTTCTTCTTCTTTTCTCTTTTCTTTAAAGAAGATTCATTGTTGTGGTCTTGTTTTAAATTATTATGAATTTGTTCTTCTTCTTCTAATAGTTCTTCTTTAATTGAAATGTATTCAAATTCTTTTTCTTTCTTGTCATATCCATAAGATAAATATAATTCTAATTTCCAAAACTTTTTTGTAAAGAAATTAGCTTTTGGTTGAACTTGTAAATCAAAAGAAATTGTTTGAATTTCATTTAAATCTAAATCTAATGGACATTCCACTTCTTCTTCATCACTTCCTTTTTGTAATTTCTTTTGTAATAAATTTTCTAAATTACTTGAAGGTATAATTTTTAAATCTTTATCTAACATTTTAATTTTTAATTTTGCACATCTCGTTTTATTATTGTCAAAAGTCAAATTACTTTTATTTTTAACTTGAAATGAAATTGTTGTAATTTCTTTTCTAACTAAATTGGAAGGTTTTTTAAAATTTAAAAATTGTATTGGTAAATCATAATAAAGTTGTTTTTTAAAAATATTAATAAAATATTTTTCCATTAATTTTACTTTACAAATTAATTCATTTTGTTTTTTACGTAAATGATTTGAAATTTTAAATTCAAATTGTTGTGATAATTTAATTTTTTCTTTTGGTTTTAATGTTGGAATTAAAATCTCTGTATTCTTACTATTATTGTTGTCATTGTAAATATCATTGTTATTATTATTTAAAATGTTTAGATTTGGAAAGAGAAGAGCTGCTTTCCCTTCATTTAAAGTTAAACCACCAGTATTTTCAATTTCAATATTTGTAATATAACATAATTCTCCTGGTGATAATATTCCATCATCAATTTTAGGTATAATATCAAAATTTAAAACTTTTATATTAAATTTTTCATTAGAACTTTCAATTATTTCATTTTCATTATTAATTATATGATAAGTGACTTTTCCATTTTGATTTGATTTACCATTTTGTGATGATTTTGCTTCTTTTCCATTCTTTCCAGGCATTCTATAATTATTGTAAAACATTAAAAAGATTATTATTGTAACCGTCCAGCGTCACCACCGGTTCCACCATTCCCACCGTTACCTCCAGATGAAGAATTACTATTGGCTCCTGATCCACCATTTCCTCCATTTCCTTTATTTCACATGATTGTAAAATATTTTTGTTAAAAAAAATAATTGTAACCATTGTAAAATATAAAAGAAACATACCGCCATGACCACCGTTTCCTCCATTTCCACCATTTCCTCCTCTTGCATCTAACAGTAAAATAAAATCCTTATCAATTTTAATTTCATGATGAATTGTATTATTTATAATTAAATAAAGTAAATTATCTTCTTTTGTAAATAATTTAATATGTAAATCTGTAGCATCTTCTCCATCACTTCCATCTTTACCGTCCTCTCCACAAGTTCCATCCTCTCCATCTTTCGAAGATGAATAAAATTAATTGAAATTACTTACTGTGACCGTTTAATCTATTTTGTGACTTCATTTCTCTTTTAATTTCAGAAATAAATAATCCAGTCTTTCCACTTTTATTAATTTTTATCATTAAATTTAGTAAAATAATATTTTTACATACTTTGCACCAAATCTTCCATCAATTCCACTTTTACCATTCTTTCCATCCAAACTATTATTATTAATTTTAAATAATTAATTTTAAATAAATTTTAAATAATTAATTTTTAAAATCAATTAATAATGTATAAAAAAAACAAACCCTTTTCTTCCTTTACTCGAAATGCAATAAATTTTATGATTTAATTCATTCGATAAATACCCGTAAATTTTTACTTTATTTTCTAAAGAAGAAGAAGAGATGGTATTGGAAAAGAAATTTTCACACATGATATGATCATCATTATTTAATAGATATTCATTAATTGTGTTTAATTCACTTTCCGATAATAATGTATTATTATTTGATAAAAAGGAAGTAGTAGTAGTATGAGCATTTAAATGATTGTCGTTATTGGTGAGAATGACATCCTCTACCACAAGCATTCTTTTTTTTTTGTAAAAAGAAATTTCGGAACAAACTTTTTTTTGCAAATAAAGTAGTTACAAAGTATTTTATTTATGTTTACAATAAATTACAAAACATCCAAACATTCTATACGTTCTCGTTCTCTCCTCAAACAATAAAATACAATTAGACTGTACTTTTATAAAAGAAATTTATCATTAAAACCACTTTTATAAATAATTCACATATTTAATACAAGGAATTAAATCATTTGTTAAATCATTTAAAGTAATTATTTCATTATTTGATATACGAAAAACTGTTATTTGTTTAGAATTTTAGTTTTTTTTAATTTTATAATAAAATAAAATTCATCAGACAAATAATAATAGTCATTCTTATTTACATTGTAAACAGTAGATCTAAATTTGTTAATAGTAATTAATTGATTTAAAGTAAGTAATTCAATGGCTTTTCTTTCTAAGTTATTTTTCCCTCCTCTAATACTTCTAATAATTCCAATAACATCTTTTAATGCAAAACAAGATGTTATAAATAAAGGACCTAAATTATACATTGAATTAGTGAAAAGTAAAAAATAATGACTAATTAATATTAATAAATGTAAACCAAAATGTTCTTCTATTTGTTGTAAAATTTCAAATGACTCTTTTTGTAAAAGTTTTTCATTGTTTAAAGTATTAATTTGAATTTCCATAATATTTTGTACAAATTTAGATATTCTTAATATAATATTATAATGTAAAGTAGAAATATAATCTTTATAAGCAATAACTCTATATCTAAAAGTAATATAATATTCAATGGCTTTATAATAAGTCAACTAATCTAATTTTCTTAAATTTCTATGAAAAAAAGAAGGAATTTTTAATTTTTTAATATTATTATTAATTAAATAAATATTTTTTATAATTTTTATAAATATAATTTAAAATTTTCTTTCCTAATCCTTCATAAAAATTTGTACTAATTTGAGTACTACAATTAAAATATAGTAATCCAGCTAACACTGTAAATTTTTGTATTCCTTTAAAATTAGTAATTAATTTATTTTGTAATAAACTTAATAATAGTTAATTTCATTTCAATTTCTAACTATCCCTTTAATATCCTTAGTTGAATACATAATTCTATCTAAATATGATTTTCCACTTTGGTATAAAATCCATTGTGATCATTAAAACTTAATACACTTGCACAAGCAACTAAATTTATTATAAAATTTATTAATCGTAATTGTAAAATAAAAGAAATTCCATTATTAGTTGTAATTTTAATACTTTGATTTAAATTTAATAATTCTTTTACAACTAAAGTTAAATATAAATTCATATTAATATTAAAAGAACTAACTTATTAACATTGTAAAATTATATCTAAATTTATATAATAAAAGTATATCATTTAACTAACCAATTAAAAGCCAAATACTTTTTATGACTACTTTATTAATATTACTACCATCAATTACTAAAATAATTGACATTCTTAATAATTCTAAATTATTATCAACATTAGACCACTTTTTATTAAACATAATTCATTGATATTCTTTATTATTAATTACATTATTTAATATTTTATTATGTGATGGTTTTATTAATATATTTTTAAAATTAACCTAATTAAATCCACATATTCAGAAATATAAGAAGATATTTTTTTATAGTAAAAAAATTATTTACAATATTTTTTACATTGTAAACAATAATTTTTTTCATTATTTATTGCAGTCACAATAATAAATTTTTTTCAAATTTTCATATTTTAAGTAAAATAGTTTTAATTATAAATGAAATATTTTCATTAATTAATATATCAAAACCCTTATTTAACAATTATAACCATTCATTCATTTTTACTAATATTACATTTAACAAATAATAATAATAAATCATAAAAAAAATCAACAAAATAAATTCTTCACAAATTATATTATAAATGTCATTGTTTAAATGAAATTATAAAATTAATTGAAATATTTATTTTAGAAAAATTATTATCAATTTTACTTATTGATTGTTGTGGTAAATTTTGTTGTTGTTGTAAATTTTATTATTATAAACTTTATTGTTGTAAACTTTATTTAGTTTTATAATTAAAATTTTCATTTTTTAATTCTTTTAATCTATTCATTTTTTTAAATTAAAAAAAATTAAAAATTAAAAAAATTCTATTAAAAAAAATAAAATTTAAATATAAAAATAAAAATTTAAAATTTAAAAAAAAATTTTAATAAAAATTAAAAAAAAATTTTCAATAAAAATAAAAAAAAATTTCTATTAAAAATAAGAAAAAAAAATTAATAAATTAAAATTTTATAATAATTAAAAAATAATTTACAATAAAAAATATATTTAAACAAATCTATTACTTAAAGATAAACATTTAATAGATATTTTATAAATATTAAAATTATTAAGTTTAATTAAAAATATAAATGATCGAAAGTAAAAAAAATAAAAAAATAAAAGGTATTTTTGAATATGAATTTTATATTTTAATATTAATATCTTTAAATATTATAATGAAAAATATTAATTATAAATTAAATAAAAATGATAAATTTATAAGTTTATTTAATAAAAATAAAGAAAAGTTATTTAATTTATTTAAAAACTCAATTCTCTCTCAAATAATTTTAAAAAAAATAATTAAAGAATATTGGATATAATATTATAAAAATTATTATTAATTCAAAAACATTACGACCATTAATATTGTAAAATAATATTCAAATTTTTACTAAAAAAAGGAATACCTTGTATTATAAAATTAATATATGAAAACAAATAAAAGATTTATTTCTGTTATGTCAATAATTGATATTAAATATTCTTTTAAAAGATTTTCTAAAAATATTAAGAAAATTATATATTATAAAGAAATATTCTCTTTTCTATTTATAGTTTGTGTACTTAAAATAGATATTGTAATGAATGAATATGGTTTAGATGAATTTAATAAGAGAAAATAAGAAATTATTGAATTTGTAAAAAATCATAATATTCTTTATAAAGAAAATATTTTAATTTTATTTATTAATACTCATAATGGCAAAAAAATTAAAATAAATTTATCAAAAAATACAAATTCTTTTAATTTACAATTAAATTTACCTAATTTAAATAATAAATTTATTAATATTGAAAAATTATTAATTTTATCAATAATAAAATATAATCAATTGCAAGAAAAATATAATAATTTATAAAAAAAATCTATTAAATTTAAATAATTAGTTAATTCAATATATAGAAGAAGATTTATATTATAATTTTTTAAAAAAATATTATAATATCACAAAAAAATAAAAAAAATTATTCAATTTTAAACTAAAAATAAAACTATTAATATAAATAAATAATTAAATTTTTAGAATCTTTATAAATTTGGTAAATGTTGTAAATTTGATAAATGTTATAAATTTGTATTAAATTTATTTAAATGAATTAGAAAATAATAATAATTTACAAAAAAATTATTAACATTAAATATAAAATTACTAATAAATCAATAAATAATTTTATTTCTTCTATTAAATTAAAGAAAAAGAAAAATGATAAATGATAATAATAATATTTTTTTTATTAAATAAAATTTTTTTTAATTTTTTTTTGTAATTTATTTATATTAAAAGTTTTTTTAGGTTATTGAAAATATTATTTTATTTATTTTTTAACTACTTTTTAACCAATCAAACTAATTAACTTTATATAAAAAAATACTAAAAAATAACAAATAATTAAAAAAATATAGAAAATGAAAAAATATTAAAAAAATTGTTACTTATTTTATTTATTTTTTTATTATTACTCGTTTTTTTATTTTTAATTATAGGCAACAAAAAATTAAAAAAAAATAAAATATCTAAACATTTCAATTCAAACTTTCATTTATTCAAAACATAAAACCTAAATATTATCTCTTTATCATTATCATCTTTAATAACATTCTATTATAACCTAATCAACCTTTTTTTAAGTGTAAAGAAAAGAAAAATTGAAGAAGTGATAAATTAATTTTATGTAAAAAATTGTTTTTATTTAGAAGTTATATTTTTCTTTTTTTAATAAAAAATATTTTTTTATTAAAAAAATTGTGAAATATTGATTTATGTAAAATTAATATAAATTATATTGTTAATAATATAATTTATATTAATTAATAAAATAATACTTTTATCAAAAACACTGTTTTAAAAAAAATTAAAAATGAATTTTTTTAAAAAAATAGTATAAATTTATACTAATTTTATTATTATTATAAGGAATTTTTTAATAAAATAATATTTTTTTAATCTTTTATTACTTATTTTTGTTAATAAAATATTTATAATTATTATTAATTTATTTATTAATTAATTTATTTAAATTTTAAAATATAATTTCTTCTTCTTTCATTGTAATATTTTTAAATAGTAATTTTAAAAATATTATAAAAATTATGTAAAAATATTAATATTTTTAAATTAAGTTTTTTTTGTTTAAAATTGTTATTGTTATTTTTAAATTTTAAAAAGAAATTAAAAAAGTATTAATTTATATTGTTTTTTAAATTTTTTAAAAATACGTGCAAACTTAAATTTGTTATAATAGATTTAAATTTATTATAATAGATAAAAAAATTTGTAAAATAAATAAATTTAGTCATAAAAATATAAATTTAAAATAATAAAAACAATATAAATTTATACTGTTTATTAATATTTTTTTATAATTTTTATACTATTTTATAGTTCAAATAACAATTAATAATAATTTGAACTGTATTTTTTTTTAAAAAAAAATTTTAAAAAAAAATTATTTTAAGATTGTTTTAAGATTTTTTTATTTTATTTTTGTATAAAAATAGGGAAAAGTATATATAATTTTGTATATAATTACTATAGAACTATTAAAGTATAATTAAAATATATTATAAATATTTCTATAATACAACTTATTTAATTAACTATTTAAAAGCAGTTACAGTTAAGAATTAAAAATTATTTTATAACAATATTCTTTTAAAAAGTAAAAAACTAAAGAAAAATTATAAAAACTTTTTCAAACAAAGGAAAACTAAGTTGTTTTTTAATTTTTTTTATTAACACTTATTACTGAAATAAAAAAAAAAGAAAATGTTTTTAGAAAATATTTTTTTTATTATGAAAACATTTTTTTTATAAAAATATTTTTTATAAAGTTTCTAGTTTAAATATTGATTAATTTATACTTTTTTATATTAAATTTAAAAAAAAATTAAATAAACTTAATAAAAAAAATCATTAAAACAAAATATTAATTACTAACTTTAATTTGGTTCAAATATTATATGATAAAATATATATATATATATAGTAAAATCATATTATTTACTTACACAATTCCAAATTTAAATACAATAACCAAAGCTACTTATAGTTTTTCTATTTTAAAAGAATTAATTTATAAAAGACTATTAGAATTAGTTAGTAGTAAAAGATATTATAAAAATTAATTTATTACAACATTAATTACAAATATTCCTGATGGTAAATTATTTAAATTAAATTTAGTCTCCAAATAAGTTACTTTAATTTTAGATAATATTTTATTTATAAATAGTATTACAAAAGATAAAAAGTTCTTATTTATTAATGAATGTTCAGTAAGAAAGATTAGAAAATTGTGATTAAAAGCTTAAAAAGTAGATTTAGATGATATATTTAGATATTAATAGATATAATGATAATATTTTTATAAATGAAAATGGTAGTTTTTTAATTATTTTATATTTTTAAAATATAATACCTTTTAAAAATATTAGTTGTTGCATTGAATATTGTTGGTTGTGTTTATTTTTTAGAAATTATTTAAAAAAATACAAGAATTAAATTTTTAATTTTTTTTAACGGCATTTGATTTTTTATTTTTTTATTAAATTTTTTAGAATTAGATTTTTAATTTTTTTAATTTTTTTTAATGGCATTTCGTTTTTTTTTATTTTTTATTTTTTATTTAATTTTTTTTGAATAAGATTTTTTATTTTTTTTATTTTTATTTGAATTTAAAATATTGAATTTTTTTAAGTTACTTTATTTTTAATGTTAGAAACTTTTTAAAATATTATTTAAATCAAAGAATAATAAACAAATAAAATAATGGCTTAGTAGTAATAATATAAGATTGTATATTTATAATCTTGAATTCAAATCTATTACAAAAAAATCTCAAGACAAAAAAAATTAAAATAAAAAAAAATGTTTGATTATTAATTGTATATTTTTATTCATTATAATGCTTTTTCTATGTAATAGTTAGTGACTAATGGTAAAATTATATGTAGATTAATTTTTTTGGTTAGTTAGAAATGAGTGAAAAAAACTTCAGAAATTTTAAATTTGTGTTAGATTTTTTGAAAAATTTAAAGATTAAAAATATTTTTTTGATATTTTTATTTTTTAGTCTATCAAATATTAATAACAAAAAAGTACTTTTATACTAAAATTTTAAAAAAAAATATTAAAAATCTGATCTAAAAAAGTTTACTAAAATTCTAATTTATACTACAAAAAAAATTATTTCCATAAAATGTTTTTATATTACAATTAAAGTAATAATACATTGTTTTGTAAATGAAAGTTATTAAATATTAAATTTGAATTATAATTTAAATTTGATCATTCAATTTAGTTTTTTGTTATAAGTTATATTGTTTTAATTAACATTTTTATAACATTTTTCAATAGTTATAAAAATAGAAATAAATGTTTTTCAAAAGTTTATTAAAAAGTGAATTCTTTGAAATATCTTTATAAATAATACTATTCTCTTGCATAATGTATAAAAAAAGATTAATTTCTAAAATAAAGTCTTTTTAATATATTAAAAGTACACCAAAGATATTGAATATTGTTTTATTAAATAACTGTTTTTGTGGATTAAAAAATTAAAATAAATTTAATACAATATTTTTATTTATTACAAATCTTAATCTTAAAAAAAAGACAAAAAACTAATTTTTGTAAAATTTTAACTTTTCTAAAACACATTTAATACATTTTATAAAAACATATTTTCAATTTACTTTAAAGTTACAAAAAAAATAAATTCAATAATCTTTCTTAATATCTTTAAGGATTTGGCTTTTATGTATGTGAATAAAAGTTATTTAATAGTTTTATAGTAACTATACTTAAAATCATATA
>CADWAF010001277.1:0-17609 GCA_902984215.1 Willaertia magna
AAGAAGAAGATGATGCCGTAGTAGTAGCGTTATTAGTTTGTTTAGTATTATTGAAATTTAATGGAGGAGGTGTTTTTAATTTAGAAAGGTTATTAAGATTATTTGTCGGAGGAGAAGAAAGAGAATTAACTTTACTTGCGGAACCAGCTAAAAATGTTTTTTTATTTGTTGGAATAGAAACTTTTTTATTTTCTTTATTATTGTCTTCTAAAGATGTTATTGGAAAGGAATGATAATAAAATTTATTAGTAATTAATAAAATATTAGATGGATTGTTATGTAATAGAAGAAAATGTTTCTTTTGAATAAGAGAAGATGAATGTTTTAACATTTTTTGTGTTCGTTTAAAATATAGCCTTTTCTGGCGAAATAAAAACTTTTTGACACAAAAGGCCGCTTCAAACGTTATTTGTGGAAAAAGTGTTGTGTGAAAGAGATTTCACATGAGGTTTAACAATTTTATTAAGTACAGTCGTTAACATGTAAGCCTTAAGTTAGCTTCAAAACAAAAAAACCTTTTGTCACATTTAATTTCCTCCTTTAATCATCCTTAATTTCTACTAAATTCCTTAACAATAACATTCCAGACAGGTTTATTACGGATTGTGTAACCACATGTAAATGCTTTACCTTGTGGTGGTCCAATAAAATCACTATTAGATTCTAAATCAACTCTAAATAGAAATAGTCCTTTCAATACCTCTACTTTTGTCATTGAATCAAACATTGCTTCATACATTAATGTTTGGGCAGTAGTGTTAGAAATAAATCCTTGACAAGTTTCTTCTGGAACTATCCATGGTTGTGCAGCAACTCCTGTATATGAGGCAACACCAGTTTCTGTAAAGTAAATTGGAATATTTGGATAGTTTGCTAATCTCCATTCCAATAAATGGCTATAATACATAGATAATAATTGTGTCATTTGTTCTTTTGTTGGATTGACATTATTTGTCACAGTTCCTGGAAGATAAGCATCTATTCCAATAAAATCTAATTTGTCCCAAAATTTAATGTTTTTGAATTCAGTAACTAAAGCAGCATATGTTAATTTTCCTTTATAAATTCTTCTTAATTTTGCAATTAATTTAATATAATACTCTGGAAAGTTTAATGACAAGGATTGATTTTCAGTTCCAATAGCAATACATTCTACATTATCAATTGTTGTCAATTCAGACAATAAATGAAAATAACTATCAAACCACTTATCTGGATCATCCGGCTTAATATTCATCCAATCATTTGGATTATTAGCTTTTGTTACAATTATAATTTTAATCATTATCTTCATTCCATATAAACTAGCCAATTTAGCAAACTGATTTAATGAGCTAGTTGTAGGAGTACTATCATATTTATACACAACTGAACTAGTAAGGTTATCTTGTCTATAATGGATATTTACACCAATACAATCAGGTTTTAATTCAGTTCCTAATTGTTTTAACATTTGTAAAGTACTTTGGGCATATAAAACTTTAGTATTACTTGCAGTAATAACAACACCTCTTGTAATATCTACAGGAAGACCACATGAAATAGGAATGCATAAGATGATGCAAAAAAGTAAAAATACAGAGATAATCAAGAAGTTTATATTAGAAATAAATCTAGACATTTTTTTAAAAGGAAAGAATTGGAAGTGAAATTTACACAAACCTGAAAGGGTGTGAAGTTAAATTATTATTTACAATCCAAACAAATTTATTTTACAACTATTTATTTTAATCTTTTTGTTCTGTTGGAGCTAAAGCAATTTCTCTTATGCAACAATGAGGTGGTGCTTCATAAGCATAAATTATTGCAGATGCAACATCTTCTGATTTTAAAACACCTAAAGACATTGTCTTCTTCCATTCTTCATAAGGTTCAACTTGTTCTTTATCATTATGTCCTAATAATTCAGTTTGTGTAACACCAGGTGCAATTACACAAACCCTTACTTTACTTCCACTTACTTCTCCTCTAAGAGCTTCTGTTAAACCATGAACTGCAAACTTTGTTGCACAATACGCTACGTGATTAGGGAAACTTTTCTTTCCAGCAATGCTTGAAATATTAATAATTGTTCCAGATTGTCTATTAATCATATCTTTTAAGACAACTTGAATACCATTTAAAACTCCCATAATATTCGTTTGAACCATAATGTCAACACGTTCATTTGATTGTTCAGCTAATGGTTGTAAAAACATTACACCTGCATTATTTACTAAACAATCTACCTTACATTGGAATTGTTCTTCAGCTTGTTCAACTGCATGTTTAAATTTTTCTAAATCTGTAACGTCACATTGTGAAATAATTGTGTTTTCTTTGGAAAGAGGATTGGAAGTATCTAATATTAATTGTTCTAATCTATCTATTCTTCTAGCTAATAATAATAATTTATAGCCACGTGAAGCCATTTGAATTGCTGTAAATTCACCAATTCCAGAACTAGCACCAGTAATTACAACTAATTTATTACTCATTTTCTTTTAATTATTGTTTTGATGTTTTTTTTATTATTTTAAATGCATCTCCAAGATCTTAAATTCAAAAAAGAAAAAGAAGGAAGAAAGCACAAACACAAAGGACGGGTTCAATTTCTTTGCGTTTGAAAGCTCAGTTATTATGTTCCAGGACATTTTTTTTACAAAACCAATTTCTCTAAACTCCGTTGACATTTATTGTAAAGGCTTATTACAATGTTGTGTTTTGGCACTACCAATAATAATCATAGCAAATAATTTACAAATTTTCTTCTTGTTTCAATAATTGATTATATCTATCAATTACTAATGGTTGACTTGTACATGCTTGATTTACAATCCAAGCTGGAATATATCCACCAGTATCACCATGAAAAACAAACACAACATCCAATTCATTCTCCTTATCTTTTGATTTAGTTACATGCCATCCACTAATCTTACAAAGTGCTCTAACTAAAGAACTATCTTTTGGAAAGTTTTCATTCTCAATACTTGTATTTAACATAAAACCTTCATCTTGTGATTTTTTATAAAACATTGTTAACACTTGATATTCTCTATTTGAAACGAAAACGCTTGGCGTTTCAACTTTCCACCATTCAACAACAACTTGTTTATTTTCATTATTTTCATTTAATTGTTCAATGTCAATTAATTGACAATCCATTAATTCTTTTGTATGTTCTTTTCTTTTTTGTAAATTTAGATGAATATTTTTTAAATAGTCAATAAATTCTGCAACGTTTTTTTTAGTTTGTAATTTACCAATTCCTTTAAATTTTGTGTTATTGTCATTTTCATAATTTTTGGTATAAATTTTTATAGAACTCTTTTCACTGTGAAATTTCCAATCATTTTCTTGATGAGAAGAATCTTCTAATAATTCTTTTAGTTTTAAATCTAAAAGATTATTCCATTCATTAACGGTTTGATCAGAAACTGTTACGTTTGTTAGGTGACAGTTCTTCTTTTTTTTTTTGTTTGATGTTTTTTTTTTGATGTTTTTTTTAAAAAAAGTGTGAAAATTGATTTGTTGTTAGTTCAGTAACTTTTATGGCGCCAAAAAAATACATCAATCACTATCCATTCAAGAAATTTTCATTCTAGAAATTAAAAGAATTAATTTTTAAAAAATTTAAAAAAAAAATAATCTAAAACAAACAATAATCTGTTGAAACCACACACTAGATCAAACACTAGATCAAATTCCACATTTTTTAATATAAATTTAGAAGAATACATTTAAAATAGTATTTCAACATCAAGTTTAATAAATAAGAAATCTTATTATATTTATTTAAATTTATAAAATTTATAAAAATAAAAATATAAAAAAAATATAAAAAAAATAAAATAATAAATGGTTGGACAAAAACGTAGAAAAAGAAGACAATCAACAAATTCTATAAGAAATGAAACAAATGATTATTTAACGGAATCTCAAATTGATGAATTATTATTTGAAGATGTTAAAGAAGAAGAAGAAGAAGAAGATAATCTTAAAGAATTAAAAGAAGAATTAAAAGATAAAACTTTTAAAAGTTATGTTAAAACTACAAAGTTAAAAACTATTAAAAAGAGAAAGAAAAATAATTCATTACAAAATTCATTACAAAATACTTTACAAAATAATAAACAATCAATAGAAGATATTTGTGAAATAATTAATATTTCAAAACGATCATTTTATTTAAATGAAATTTTAAATAATTTTGAAAATAATTTTGAAAATAATTTTGATAATAAAAATTTATTAATTTTACCAAATGAAATTTTATCATTTATATTTTCATATTTATCAAAAAAGGAAATATTTACAAAATTATTATTTGTTTGTAAACAATTTTTATCTGTAATTTATTCACCAATCATTTTTCAAAACTTTAAAGAAGAAGAAGAAAATAATTTTGAATATTCAATTATTGTAAAAGATAAATTAAATATTTATCGTAATTGGTTACAAAAAGAAAATAAAGAAAATAATAATGAATTATTTTTTAAAAGTTTATTACTTTGTCAACCATCAAATTGTTATTTAAATGAAATTAATAATTTTACAAAATATTTAACAATATTTCAATTTATACAATTACAAAAATTACATATTGATTCTGGAAAATTAACTTTAAAAAATTTACAAAATTTATTACAAAATTTAAATTATTTAAAACAATTAACTTTTGGTACAAAATTTAAATTAGAAAAACCAAAAGAAAAAAAAATTAGAAAAAAAATTACAAAAAAGGAATTTTACGAAATAAATCCACACGAAAAACAAGATTCTGACAGTAGATTTATAAATGGTTTAATGGGTGAATTACAAAAATATAAAAATATATTTGATTTAGGTTATTATGATAAAATAAATATTTGTAATAAAGTACCTACAAGTTTAATTGAATTACAAGATATTATTGGTGTACAAGATTATGGTGCAGATTTATTAGAAATTATACAAAAATATGTAAATAATTATGAATCTGAAAATGAAGATGATTTTACTTGGGCAGTTTTAAAGGAAATTGAAATTGATTCTGAATTAAATAATTCTTTAAATTATGGTATTGAATATTTTTCTTTAATTGATGAAAGATGTTTAAATTGGTTACAAAATTTTAAAAAATTAAAAGCAATTAATATTTTAATTCCAATTAGTGATAAAGTAATTGAAACGTTAAAAAATTTAAATTATTTAAATAATATTATTAAATTAAATATTACTTTTTATATTAAAAATGAATTAAAAGTACATTTACAAAATGCATTTTGTAAAGAAAATTATAAAATTTTATTTAATTTAATTGGAAAACAATTAGAAACTTTAGAAATTGACATTCAAACTTATTTTGATAATAAAGTATCTTCTACAATTAAGGAAATAATTTTAAGTAAAAGTAATGAAAATGACAATATGATGACATTTGAAAAGAGTTTTGAAAATTTACAAAGTTTTAAATTAACTTTTAAACATCGTGGAGTAAAAGAAAATTATAGATCTCATTACCAATTTAATTTTAAATCTTTTTTTAAAAATTGTTCCAATAAATTAAAATATTTTAAAGTTTATGGTTGTGATTTAGAAAACTTTAAAAAACAATTAATTAAACCAACATTTAATTGTGAACAATTAGAAGAAATAGATTTACAAATTAATTCATATGATAATTATAAATTAAATAGAAAATTAATTGATAAATTTGAAAGTTATTTAACAACAGCAAAATCAAAATTAGAATTAACAAAAAATAAGGAAATTATAGATGAATTTAATAATGATGTAGAAATGAGTGATGATAATAATAATAATAATACAACAAGTGCTGCTGTTGGTAAATTAATTTATTTAGATGAAATAATTAATAATACAAATTATCATTTTAATAATTTACAAAAATTAAAATCACTTACAATAACTGGTGAATATAGTTTTGAATATTCTCCTTTTGTTTCATTCTTTAATATTTATCCATATTTATTTTCAACAAATTTAGTTAAATTAAATTTATTTAAATATATTCTTCCAGTTAAAATATTATCAGTTTTTATTCCATTACTTTGTAAAAGATTACAAAATTTAAATGAATTATGTTTAACATTGGCAACTAATATAAATTGGGAAAAAACAATTCCATTACAACCATTTATTAAATATTTATATTCAAATACTAAAAAATTAAGAAAATTATCTTTAGATTTAATTAGTGAAAGATCTTTTGTAATGGATTTAAATGAATACTTATTTGGTAATGAAAAATTTACAAATGATTTTTGTAAAAATGAAATTTTAGAAGAATTAATAATTAATATTGAAAAAAAGAGATTATACACAGAAGTATTAAATGAACAATCTCCAATTGATATAATGTTAAAAGATATTATTCAATTATTACCAAATTTAAAGAATTTTACTTTAATTGGAACAAAATTAAATATTTCACAATTATTTACATTTCTTTTAAATATGAAACAATTACAATTATTTGATTGTAATGAAATTATTGGATATCCATTTGCCTTTCCACAAATAAAAGATTATTCCTTTTTAAAGAATAATCTAAAAGAAGATGATAAACAAGAAGAAAGTATTCATGATAAGGAAAGTAATAATAAAAAGAAGAAGAAGAAGAAAAGTAATGAGTCTAAAGAAGAGGAAGAAGAAGAACCTTCATTATGGAAAGATTTCATTTCAAGAAAGGAATTACCTAAAGTAATTATTAATTCATGTGATATTGCCAACATGTCATTTTCTACTTTATTATCTTTATCTTTATTAATTCCAGAATTAGATGATTTACCACTTATTCCAAATACAAAACCTAATAAGAAAGTAAATAAGAAATTAAAAAAGAAAACAAAAGAAGAAAATAATTATTCAATAATTTCTAGACCTAAAGATATACCTTGTTTATTTTATATTAATTCATCTAATTTTACTAAAAATATTAGAAAAGTTAACGTTCCAAACGTTACAAAAAAGAAAGATTTTAATTTTGATTTTTTATGTAAATCTATTGCGTTAGAAATATGTTCAAATATTGTGTTTTATTCACAATTAGGAACTAAAAAGAAATTATTTATACATTTAGTTAATCGTACATTTCAATCTATATTTTATGATTTACAATTATTAGATTTAGATCCTGTATTATTTGATATGTTACATAAAAGGAAAGAAAATATATTAATTGAATTGGAAAAGAATATTGTAAATGATGTAATGAAAGATAGACATTTATGTGTTAATTTACCTTTTTTAGAAGACACAGATTTTAGTAGTGATGATGGTAGAGTTTTTCATACAACACATTTATTAAATTATTTGTATAATTTTACAAAAGCTATTTCACCTGAAAATGTACACAAAGTGATGAGAAATATTAAATAATTATTAAATTAAATAAATAAATATAATTATTTGCAAACAAAACTTTCCAGAATTTTATGGAAATTTATCCAAATTCAGTTGTCAAAACAAAAAAAAAAATAAAAAAAAATTTTTAAAAAAAAAATGCAAGATTTTCCACATGAAATTATTGAAATTATCTTTTCTTTTCTATTTAATACTAATGATTTATATCTCAATATTTATCCAATTCGTTATTTAAATAAAAATTATTTTGAATTTACACAAAAAGAAAGATTTTGGAATATTTTATTAATTGAAAATCAAAGATTAAATAATTGTAATTTTCATCAATGGTTTTTTAATATTTTAAAAATTAGAAATGTTACAGTTTATAATAATTTAAAAAATAATTTAGAAAATAAATTGGAAAGTTTAAATGATAATTATGATTCGGAAATGAAAATATTTCAAGATTATGTGAATAAATGGATTAACATGTTGTCAATGGAAAAAGATTACAATAATTGTAATCCTTTAATATTATTTTTATTAAAAATATCTTTAAGTCAAAATGTTTTAGAATATTTAAGTCCTAAAAATATGATTTCTTGTTTTCATTATTTATTTTTTAAACTTTTAGAACCTACTTTAAATTTAATAAATAATTTACAACAAGAAAATGAAGAAATAAAAGAAAATAATTTATTTAATTTAAATATTTTAAACTTTTTACAAAATTTAAATAAAGAAGATAAAGAAAATAATATTAAAATTTTAAATAATTGGTATTATCCTTGTCATCAATCATATTGGAGAATTATTGATCCATATTATTCAATATTTCCAAGAGATTTATTATTAAAGATTGTTGACAAGCTGTCAAATGTTAAAATTAATAATGAAAATGTTGCTTCTTTTATTGTAAAAGAATTGTATAAAAAATGTGGTTTATTTATGCATTTAACTGACTTTAAAGAAAATGAAAATTTTATTGCAGAAAATTGTAATCATTTGAAACCATTATTTTGTAAAAAATTCTTATTACAACATGTTGCTTGTTGGAAAGAAAATGAAGAATTATTACAATTTTGTTTAAATCCAAATAACAAGATAAAACAAATTGATGGAATTCTAAATTCTTTACAAAAAGAAATTAAATCTTTTAATGAAGAAAAACGTTTACAAGATGAAACAGAAGGAATAGTATCACAATTTACAATGTCAAACTTAACGGATAATATTGGTTTAACTTTATTACATTATGCTGTTAAACAAGAAAATTTAAATTTTATAAAATTATTAATTACAAAATATAATGCTAATCCATTTGCTCGTTCAAAACATTTATTGATATCACCAATTAAATTAAGTACTTTATTAAAGAAAGAAAATGTAATTAATTTATTTAAGGAATTAATTGGAGAACAATTTGTAGAAATACATTCACGTGAAGTTGACAAGTTAGAAAAAGAAGAAATAAAGGAATTTTTAGAAGAAGATGAAAAAAAAGAAGAAGAATTAAAGAAACAAGATACAGAAATTAATGAATTAGAAATTAACATTAATTTAGAAACTTTAAATAATACTGTAGAACATAAAGAAGTTAATAATAACAATACATTAAAAGAAATGAATGAAGAAGAACATGAAGAAGAATATGAAGAAGAAAATGAAGTAACTTTTAAAACTATTGATTTAGATGAAACTGAACAAAAAGACATTCAAAAGATTCAAATTGACAAATTAATTTTGAGAGAAGATTATCGTGGTTATATCCGATATTACGATCAAACTAGTGATGATCTATTTCCATTAAGAGAGAACTTTACATTAGAAAGAACACTTTCATGTATTGATGAAGAAAGTGATGAAATTGATACAATACAACCTGAAGATAGTGAATATTGTAAATATCTTTCAGAAGATGATGATTATGAAGAAATTATTTCTTTAAAAACAATTGTTAAAAATAGTAAAGAGGGTGACAATTTAGATATTTTACAAAATTCATGTAATGTTTATCAAAATATTGAAAATCAGGTAATTCATGAATTAAATAATGAAAATAATTTACAACAATTATTACAACCTTATGAAAACATTACAAAAGGACCATTTAATTATTACGATTTACAAAACGAATGGCAAGATGTAAAAATTGGTAAACGAAAATTAGTAAACTACAATAATGAAGATAATAATAATGAAGATAAAAAAGATTTAAATAATGAACCTTCTGAAAAGAAATTAAAATTAAATAATTCAACTAAAGAAGATATTATTTTAAGAAAAGATTTATATTTACCTAAACTGCCATTTCGTTACTTTATAAATGAAGTAGCACAAGATTATAGAAGCGATTTAGCAATAGCTCCAATGTCTTATAGTATTTTACAACAAGCTGTTGAAAGATTGACTGGTGACGCTCTCTTTCCAATAGCCAATAGTATTTCACAATTTTTTAATAAGGAATTATTAGAAAAGGAAGAAATGCAAATTATTAAAGAATTATTTAATTATAAACAAAGTATTTTTTATGAAAGTTTTCTAATGAAAGAAAATTTAATTGAATTTTTATTATGGAAATTAAATGATATTGATTTATTTAGTAAAATATTTGACAATATTAAAAAAAAAGAACGATTAATTTATAACACATATAAAATTAATAATTGTTTTTTTGAATTTAACAATTGCAGTACAGAATTAAATTGTTTATTGTTAGAAATGACAGATGAATCAAATAATTTTAATTATTTTGAAAAGGATTTAGATGACGTTAATGATCTCAATTCAGAAGATGAAGAAATGGAAGAACATATCTATACAGGATTTAATGAAGAAGAAAATGAAGATGGTTATTCAACAGATAGTAATCTATCAACAGTAGCTCTTTATCAATCAAACAATAGAGAAGGTTGTAATGATATTGAATTAATTTATTTATGTGACAGTGAAGAAAAAGAAAGAAAAATAAATGAACAATTATATCATGAAAAAAAGATAGATAATGATTATTGTAATAATGGCGATGACCATGACAATAATTGTGAAAATGAAGATTGTATATTTTATGTAGAAAATATACCTAATAGTGAAGATAAATTAGCTTATACAAATAGTAGACAAATTGCAATGGATTGGTTAGGTAATGATACTGATTATAATTTTTTAGAATCTGAATATTTACCAAGTAAATATTAAAATATATTTAAAATTAATACAATTTAACAAAACATTTTTATTTATTATAAAAATTATTTATTTATTTAAATATATTCCCATTTTACTTATTAGTAGTTGTTTGATTTGATTTTTCTTGTTCAATATAAGAACCATGAGAAGTATCACCAATATTTTCTCTTAATGATTGTTTTGCAATAGAAGCTAAATTATATTCTGATGGAACTTCATTTGCTTTCCTTTCAATATGAAAATTTGGTGTATTTAATGAGGCAGCGCCTCCTCTTATGGAATCCATTGTATTTGATATTTGTTCATTTGTTTGTTGTAAAAAACCTTGATTATTATTGTCACTTTCCTTATTAGTAGTGGTGGTGTCTGATAAATTTAAATTTTCTTTCATTGGTTGAACTGAGTTGGTGATATTTTCTCTGACACCTGCTAAGTTTTGATTTTCATTATTTTGATTCATTCCAAAAGTATTTCTTAGCGATTCAGCAGTGTTAGAAACTGAATCTTTAACGGAATCCCACATTGTTGGTTGTGTTTGTTGTGTTGTTTCTTGTTTTTGTTCTACCATTCTGTGTTTGTAATGCTTCTTGTTTTTTTTTTAATTTTGTTTTGTAAAGTAATGTATTGATTTTATAATTTGTGACAATGCTAAAAATAGGCATTTATTTTCACATTCCCCAAATTTAGAAAATGATTAATAAAATAAATTAAAACATTTTATGTTGTACATTATTTCAAACTTCTATTAGCAGCTGAAATACAAACATTTAAACAATTAATCCAATCATTTCTATCATCTTCAGAACCAGCACAAAAATTAAATGTTCTAGTTTGTGTAGCTAATTTAAAACAATATAAACGATTTGTAGTATTTTCCTTTTCTGGACATAATCCAGCTCTAGTTCCCTTTAAAGAAATTGATTTAATTGGTTTTGTATCATTAATATTTTTATAATAAGAAAGTTTAAATTGTCCATCAATCTCTTCTAATTGTATCCATCTTCTTTTCCAACTTTTTATCTTTTCTCCTTCTTTAATTAAGAATCCTCTTTTACTTTTTGCATTTTCTAATGCTGTACTATCATATGGATTATTACTACTACTTATTTGTTGTGGTTTATTTAATGTGACAGCTGTAGATCTCTTTCTAACTTGTTTTTGAGGTTGTTGTTGTTGTGACATTTCATTGTAATCGTCATTTTCTCCCAACTCTAAAGGAGTTTCAGATTTAGATGAAAAGAAGGAAGTTATTCCTTGTTTAGGTGGTGCTTGCTTTGGTGGTGTTGGTTGAACACTATTACGATTATTACTATTGTTATTATTACTACCTCCACCATTTGTTGATGTTGACGTTGTCACATTTGTTTCATTAACAACTTCTTGTTGTTGTTGTTTGGAATTATTATTAGTGGTACTGACAGTATTTCCTCTAACAACTCTATTTTGACCTGGAACGAAAATGGATGCTTTTCTAACGGACGGTTTTCTACTTTGTTGTTGTTGATCTTGTTGTTCATTATTATTAGTAGCGGTACTAGTTGTATTCACATTATTTGTTGTTGTATTACTTGTTGTTGACACTTGTTTCTTTAATAATTCTTCATTTTCAATTGTCTTTTCTTTCAATAACTTTTCTAACTCTTCAATCTTTACTTTTAAGGAAATATTTTCACTATTTTTAACATTTTTTTCTTCTTCTAATTTATTTAAATCTATTTCAAATTGTTTCATTAAATTTTCTTTTAAATTTAATTCATTTTGATAATAATTTTCTTTTTCCCGTAAATTTTCTTGTAATTTATTTAAATTTATTTCATTTTGTTGTTGTAATTGGTCAACTTGCATTTGTAATTCATCTAACTTAATTTTTTGTTCAGAAATCTTTTGTTCACTTCTTTCATTTAAATGAACAATACTTTCTCTCATTAAATCAACATCTGTTTGTTTTTGAGTTAATTGATATTGTAATTGTTTTAATTTTAAATTATCTTCTTGTCTTTCTTTCTCTAATTTATCTAAATCTAATAAATATTTATTATTTAATTCTATTTTTAAATCTTCCATTTTGTTTTCATTTATTGTAATGTTATCTTTCTTTATCTTTTCAATTAATTCATTCTTTTCTTCAATTGATTGTTGTAAAGTTAAATTTTCTAATTTTAATTGATTTTTTTCTTTTCTTAATTCGTTAATTAAATTTGTAGAATTATTTAATTGTTCTTTAATTTCTAATAAATCTTTATTTAATAAATTAATTTCATTATTTTTAATATTTAAACTATTTTGTAATTTATTTATTTGATCTTCTAAAACTTTTTGATGTTGTTTTAAACTATTTATTTCAATAAATAATTTATTTGATGTTTCACTCGTTTCACTTGTCATTTGTTGATTTAACTCTTCTAAAGATTTAATTTTTAATTCTAAACGATTATTTTTTTCTTTTGATTTTTCTAATTCTTCAACAACCAATTGTTTTTCTTGATTAATTTTGTAAAGATTTTCTTCTAATTTAATTAAATTTTCTTTTTGAATATTTAATTTTTGTTTTTCTTCTTCAAATTGTTTTTCAATTTGTTTTTTAGTTGACAAATTTTCTTCAAATAAAATTAAATTTTCGTTCATTTCCTTTTTTAATTTTTTTGTATTTTCTTGTTCTTGTAAAATTTCTTGTTTTAATTTTTGTAAATCATTTTCATTTTCTTTAATTTTATTTTTAATTTTTAAATTCTCTTCATTTAAATTATTTATTTGCATTTCAAATTGATTTTTCTGTTTTAATTTTTCATTTTCTAAAAATGTTAATTGTTCTGATGAATTTCTTAATTTATCAATTAACTGTAAATTTTGTGAATGTAAAGTTGTTGTAGATGTCGTTGTTTTTTCAGTTAATTCTATTTGTTGTTCTTTTAATAAATTAATTTCATTTTCTTTATTTTTAACTGTATTTTGTAATGAATTAATTTTTTCAGATAAATTATTATTTTCTTGTTTTAACTCCTTTTCGAATTGTTCTTTTTCTTGTAAAGTTAAATTAATTTCTTTTAATTTTAAATTTAAATTAAATTTTTCTTCTTCAATTTGTTTAATTTTTAAAACTAAAGATTCTGTTTTTTCATTTAATAAATAAATTTCATCTTTTTTTTCTTTTAATAAATTTTTTAAATTTTCTAATTGATTTTCATTTGAATTTAAGTTTAATTGTAATTCTTCAATTTGATTTATTTGTTGTTTTAATAAGTTTTGTAAATTTTCAATTTCTTTATTTTTAAATTGTTGTTCATTTAATAATTTTAAATTATTTTCTTCAAATTCAAATAAATTTTGTTGTGTTTCTCTTAATTTATTTTCAGTTTGTTGTAAAGTATTTATTGTAATTTTTAATTCTTTTGAAATTTCTTCTTTTTGATTAATTATTTGTATTAATTCTTTTTCTTTTTCTTTAATTTGTGTTTGTAATGTTTCTATTCTTGAATTTTCTGACATTCCTTTATTTTGTAATTGTTCTAATTCTTTTTCACGTTGTTCTAATTGACGTGTGACAAGTTCACTTTTTTGTTGTAAAGAATTTAATTGTATTTGTAAATTATTCTTTTCATTAATTTCTTCTTCTAATTTTAAATTTATTTGTTTAAAATTTTCCTTTTCTTTTTTAAAATCTTCTTCTAATTTTAAAATTTCAATTTTTTGATTTTCAATATTTTTTAATGCCAACTGTCTCTTTTCAGTAATTGAATTTAATTCTTCCGTTAAATTTTGTTTTCCACTTTCTAAATTAATTTTTATTTGTTGTAATTCTTGAACTTTCTTTTTTTGATTTAAAATTTCATTTTCTAAACTTTCCTTTTCCTTTTTTGATTCTTGAATTTTATTTTCAAGTGATTTTTGTAATTGTGTCACTTGTAATTGTGACGTTGACAATTGAGTTTTTAATCCATCTAATATCTTGTCATGTTGTTTTTGTATATTAATTAATTGTTCATTAACTGAATTAATTATTTGTTGTGAAATTGTTGTAAATAATGTTTGTTCTAATTGTTGTATTGTAATCTTTGAGTCAACCAATTGATTTTTTTGTAATTGTTTTAATGTATTTAATTTCTTTTTTAATAAAAGTATTTTTGATGTTACAATTTGTTTATATAAATGTTCATTTGTTTCTAAATCTTTTAATTTTTGTAATAAATTTTTAATTTCATTTTGTTTTTGTAAAATTTGTTTTTTATTTTCTTCTTCATTTAAATTTTTATTTTTATTTAATTCTTCAAAATCTAAATTTAATTTATTATAATTTTCATTTAATTTTTTATACTTTTCTTGTTCTTGATTTAATTGATTTGTTAATTCTTGTATCTTTTCTTTTTGTAAATTATTTACTTCTTCATCTTTTTGTAAATTATTTTGTAAATTATTATTTTGTAAACTATTTAACACTTCTTGTTTTACAATTTCTTTTTGTTCCACTTTTGTTTCCACTACAATTGGTGATTGTAATTTTACTTGTTCTTGATTCACTTCTTGTTGTAATACCGGTAACTCATTATTATTAAAATTTTCCTTTACAATATTTTGTTTAACTTTTACAATTAATTTTTGTAACACAAACTGTCCAAACTCTAAAATTGGACAAGTAAACTCATTTACATTTAAAATAAAAGGTGAACAACATATAATTACATTACAAATACAATTCTTTAATGCTCTTGAATATAAAATTGCATTTAAAGAACTTGTATAAAAATTATATTCATTATCATTACTATTTATAGCATTAACAATTTCATTAAAACTTTCAAATCCATTTTCTAATTCTTCTTCTTCATCTTCTTGTTCTTTTTCTTTTAAACTTTTTGGTGATTCTAAATCGATAATTGTTAATTTACTTGTTAAAGAAATTTGTTTTTTTAAATCTTTTTGATTGACAGTTAATTCAATAATTAAATTTGAATTTTCTTTTCTTTTTTGAATGGCATTTGATAATAGTTCTAATAGTTCATCATCTGCTCCAACAAATTGTTCAATTAATCCATTAATTTCAATATCGTCAGTCTCTTCTTGTAATAAACATTCTAATCCTTCTTCTTCTTCTTCTTCTTCTTTATGATTACTGTCACTTGTCACTAATAAATCTTTAATTAAACCAGAACCACTTAAAATTTCATAAACACTAACTTTAATTGTAAATTCTAAATGTTCTTCACTTTCAAGTATTGAATCAAAAACTGAACGTACAAATCTAGGTAATATTCCATCATCTATTTTTTCTTCTTGCCAATCAATCACTGGTAATTGATTTTTAACAGTAGTAATACGACCTAAAATTGAATAAGTTTTACCTGATTGTTTAGGAGCTCCATAACTTACAAATGTTACATTCTTACCAGACATGAAAGAAGAAACCATTGGTAATGCAAACTCTTGATAAACATCATTTTGATTAGTACTCATATTAAATACTCTATCAAAAATAAATTCTTTAGGTTGATCCAATCCATACTGTTATCACATTAAAATATTAAATAATTATTGAACCATTCCGATAAATAAATTTTTTGACACTTACTTTAAGTAAAAGTTTTTTACCGGCTTTGTGAAAAGCTGCACAACACTTTAATTCTTCATTATCAGATGTTTCAATAGACGACAGAAAAGGTCTAAATCTTGTAACTACCCTAATCTTTTCATCTTGTTGTGAAACTTCGTTCAACATTTTTTTTTTGATTTTTTTTAAAATTTAATAAATGATTTGTGACAATCATAAGTTGAGGGCTTTTCTAAAGGATTCTATACTTTTATTGTTTGCTTCTTATTGTTTCTGTGTTGTACCTGCAGCAGTGTTAGTCTTTCTTTGTTGTACAGCCTTCTTTGCCTCTAATTTCTTCTTTTCTTCTTCTTCTTCCTCTATTACTCTATTCTTTCTCTCAAAATGTTCTTTTATTAAAGTTAAAATCCAAGAAATAATTAAAACAATAGAAACTACAGCAAAGGCTAAACGTCTCGGAATTTTATCTCTATGTGAAGGTCTAGTTCTTACTTCTCCATAAATTTCAATTAATTCATCAATCATTTCTTTAGCATGATGTTTCTCTTCCATAGAGGCTGTAGGATTAATTAATATTTGCATATTTCCTCTAAACCTTTCATGATCAATAACCCACCATCTTAATTGTTGTTTCCATGTTATTTTCTTCTTTTCAGCCTTCGGATCAATTTCTGCTTCATCCCATGCTTTTTCAAATTCTTCTTTAGACATGTTATTAAAGAATTGTTTTTGAAAATCATCTTGTAGTTTTTGTTTTACATTATGTAATTGTCCTGGATTAATATCTGGATCGTATTTATCGTAATCTTCAGGTTTAATTGTTGTTGTTTCTTTCTTTTGTTGATCTAAATTAATACTTTCTAAATCATCTACGGAATTGTCTTCTTCTTTTCTTATTGTAGGTTCATTATTATTCAAAGAAGAAGATGATGCCGTAGTAGTAGCGTTATTAGTTTGTTTAGTATTACTATTGAAATTTAATGGAGGAGGTGTTTTTAATTTAGAAAGGTTATTAAGATTATTTGTAGGAGGAGAAGAAAGAGAATTAACTTTACTTGCGGAACCAGCTAAAAATGTTTTTTTATTTGTTGGAATAGAAACTTTTTTATTTTCTTTATTATTGTCTTCTAAAGATGTTATTGGAAAGGAATGATAATAAAATTTATTAGTGATTAATAAAATATTAGATGGATTGTTATGTAATAGAAGAAAATGTTTCTTTTGAATAAGAGAAGATGAATGTTTTAACATTTTTTGTGTTCGCTAAAAAATAGCCTTTTCTGGCGAAATAAAAACTTTTTGCTTTGGCACAAAAGGCCGCTTCAAATGTTTGTTGTGGAAAACTGTGTTGTGCGAAAGAGGTTTCACATTAAATTGTGTGGTTTAACAATTTTATTAAGTAGTGTAGGTTAGTAGTACAAGCCTTAAGTTAGTTTCAAAACAAATAAACTTTTTGTCACAATTAATTTCCTCCTTAAATCATCCTTAATTTCTACTAAATTCCTTAACAATTACATTCCAAACAGGTTTATTACGGATTGTGTAA
>CADWAF010001283.1:0-33901 GCA_902984215.1 Willaertia magna
TTGAGCTACTAAATTTTCCTTTTTTAAATTGTTTGAAACTTGATCTAGTAGTTGTTTATTATTTTGTCTAATTTTATTATCTATTCTTTCAGTTAAATTCATTACGGCTCTTGGAATCTCCATAACGAGAAGGAGAGGAAGGAGGAAAAGAGGAGGAGCATAACAACCACGACACATTTTTTTTAACCTTTTGGCGCTTGTGAGTTTTTTGTTTGATCAAAAACACACACTGTTTATGAATATTTTAGTGACATCACAATGATGAACTTTTACAGGATGGGATTGGTACCTTAATATTTGAAATTACCATAAATTAATATAAAATAACATCTCCAGATTCAAGTTGACCAAATAATTGTCTTTTCATTCTTTTCATTTCAAGGCTTTCCTCTTCTCCTAAATCATAATTATTATATTTATAATTTGAATTTAAAATTGTTGCAAAGTTCTACTTCCCCTCTCAACTTATTTTGTGGCGGGATTATGATCATAAAAAATGTCAAACAGCAAAATCACAGATAACATGATCTTTGCAGGAAGTGCTTCTAGATTTAAAGGATTAGTTATGGAACCAGTAAATAAAGATGGCTATTGTGATTTTGAATTTCAAACAACTGAAAAAAATCTAAAAATTAAAAAAATAATTTCAGGTGGAGCTTACAGATATATTTATAATTGTTTATGGACTGATGATAATAAAATTTATTTTCAACATTCAAATCCAGAATATGCTTATGGTTTACCACTTTTTTGTTATTTAAAACAGTACTTTACAATTTTAGATAAAAATGATGAAAATTTTTATGAAATTAATTTTAATCAAATCCTTTTAGATTTTAATAATATTGTAAATATTGAAATTAAAGATATTATTGGAAATGCAAATGGTTTATTTATTTGGTTGAATAATAATTATTTATTTTATTTAAATTTAAATGAAAATAATATTAAACAAATTGAAAGTGAACAATCAAAAATAATTACAGCATTTGGAACTGGAAATATGTCAAGTCGTTATATATTTAAAGATGGTAAGTTTAATGAAATTATAATTGTGGTTTTATTTAATTGTTTTAATTATTAAAAAATAGATAAAAGAAATACTTTATATTGGGATGATAGTTCTTTACAAAAGGTAGAGATTAATGAAAGTGAAACTGATAAAAACGAGCCTATACTTTTTGGTTGTTGTTATGATAATAACAATATTATTGTTACAATGGAAAATAAATTGTATTGTAAAAAATATGATACTGAATTATTTCAATACAAAGCATCAAAATTTGAAAAGGAATCAAAAGTAATTGATTTAAAATGTGGTTATGATCACACTGTATTTTTATTAGGTAAGTATTTATTATTTTTGTTATTTATACCATTTTATTGTATATAAAAGAAAATCAAAGTATTTATGCATTTGGTTTTAATTCATTACATCAAAGTGGTATTTTTGAAAATGAAAGTGACGTTTTAGAACCAACCAAGTTGACTATTCCATTAAAAATACCAATTTTATCAATTGGTTGCACTTCAAGAGGAACATGTATTGTTTGTAAAGATGAAATTATATTTATTGGTGAACTTGTGGAAAAGGAAGTTAACTTTACAAAGAGAATTTCAACAATGAACCGTACAAATAATGAACGTTTACAATATTTTAATGATGTAGCATGTGGACCTTGGCATTATATAATTTACAGAAAATATGGAAAGACAACAAAATCGTTGGAATATTTTATGTACAATTTAAAAAATAGAAAGACAAAGTTTAGTGATATAAACATTATAATTGTCGACTAAATAATCTATAAAAGCATGAAGAGATTTGTGAAAGCAAGAAAGGTGAATAATTTATTGTTGCATATAATTTAGAAAGTAGTCAGTATCCTTTAAATTAACTATATATTCCCTCAATTTCCTTAATAGCTTCCTCTGCTTTATCTATAATTACAGACCAATCACTCCCACGATAAGAAGGATAAATTACACTTTTACCAACCCTAAAACGTTTCTTATTCAAACAGTAATATTTTAATGATGAACTTGGGATTGGTACCTTAATATTGGAAATTACAATCAATTAATATAAAATAACATCTCCAGATTCAAGTTGACCAAATAATAGTCTTTTCATTCTTTTCATTTCATGGCTTTCCTCTTCTCCCAAATCATAATTATTATATTTATAATTTGAATTTAAAATTATTGCAAAGTTCTCACCTGAAAAAACAAATAAATGATTCAACTTCCAATCCCCCTCCACTTTTGTGAATCTGCCTTTGTGATGTTTATAAAGTTTATTTTCATTTGTCAATACACAAAAAATTAATCCAGCACCACTATATAGATGTTCAATATTTAAATTATGTTTAATTCTAAATTCAAAACCTTTGTGGTTGTAAATTTCATTATCCAAAGATAAAAAATAAACATAACCAGGGAAACAACCAATTTGTTTGGCTTGAAAATCTAATTTTGTAAATGTTCTAAATTGAAAAAACCCTGTAACATAAACGTCATTATTTTTTGTTAAAATTGCAGTGTAATCATCGCTACATCCAAAATCTTTAATTTCTTTAACAGCAGGGGGTAAATTTAATTTTTCAAATTTTGTAAATTTTAAAAAAAGATTTTCAAAACCAAGTTGATAATTATTGTTGTAACCCATACCGAATAATTCATTTTGATTGTTTAAAATAATTGTTATGCTAAAACCTCCACTTTTTATATTTTTAATTGTAAAGTTTTCTAATTTTTCAATTATTTTAAAATGATTACTTTCAAACATAAAAGTTTTACCGGCCCCATAAATTTCGTTTTCTAAAGTCACAATAATTGTTAAATTACTACTAGCTGTAATAAACTTTGCTTTAAATCCATCAATTTTTTTAAAACAATTGACATTTTCATAGTGACCTAACCCTAACTGCCCGTCTGCGTTTATACCACAAGAATAAACATTATTTTGATCATCCAATAAAATTGTGTGAAAAAATCCACATGCAATTTGTTTAATTTTAACTTTTTCTAAAAATTTATTCATTTGATTTTCGTTGAAAACGTTTTCGTTATTTTTTGTTTCTTCTATTATTGAAATTGTTTGTTGTGGTTTTGACATTTTTTTTGAATAAAAACTTTACAAAATAACTATTTTCGTTATCAAATAACGTGATACAGGCAAGTTGCGTGTTATTTATTTTGTAATTGTTTAATTACTGACTTTAAATTTTCAATTTCTTGTTCTTTCTCTTCTAACCTTTCTTTCCATTCCTTTTTCTTTTCAATTAAATGATTATTCATTTCTTTTATTAAAAAGTCATTCTCATCCACATATTCTGTTTCTTCAAATGTCAATGAATCTTCGTCATCATTATTTACTTCTTCTTCCAATGTCATTTTATTTTCTCTTAATAATGAATCTTGTTTGTAAAGTGATAAATAGAGAATGTTTCCTTGATTAAGGAAATATTTCATTTGAGAAAGAGTTTTTTCATTTGTGTAAGTATTGTTGTAAATTTGTAAAGATTGTAAATGATTCATTTGTAATAAAAATTGACCAAAAACTACTTTACGGCATTCATTTATGTTTAATTTTTTAATTTTAATTAAATTTACTAAATAATTTTCTGTAATATTTGTATTTTCAATGTTTAATTCTGTTAAATTACATAATTCTAATAAACAATCACCATCTATTTTGTTACAATGAGATAAATTTAAAGTTTTTAATCTATTTAAATGATATAAATATTGATCTTCTATATTTGTAAATGAAAGATTTAAATTAGTTAGGTAATTTAATTCCATTAAATATTCTCCATAAATATTGAAACTAGAATTTATTTTTAAATCATAAAGTTGATTTAAATATTGTAAATTTTCACAATTATAACCATCTAAATGTAAAGCTTTTAATTTAGGTAAATGTTTTATATTGTTTTCTTTCAATTTCGATAAAGTTTTTTTACAATAAAAATATTCTAAATTATTTAAAGAATTAAAACATTCACCTATAATATATTTACTATGATTATATAATTTTAAATATGTTAAATTCTTTAAATTCTTTAAATTTTTATCTTTTAAAGTATCACCATTTGTTTTTAATGTTTGTAAATTAATTAAATTATTTAAAAAATTATAATTTGAAATCTTATCAGAATAAAATAAATGTAACTTTTTTAAATTTGTTAAAGTATTTAAACAAACAACATTCAAATGCGTTTCAACAATTTTTAAAGAAGTTAATTGTTGTAATTTTTGTAAACAATTCCCAATTATACTGTTACACTCTATTAATGTTAATTTTTGTACATTTTTTAAATGTAATAAATGTCCACTATTTAACTGGCAGTATTTAATTTTTACTTTTTGTAACTTTTTTAAATTTAAAAAACAAAAACCATTAAATTCATTACACTTTTTAATACTCAATTCAGTTAAATTATTAAAGTCCTTCAAATCGTTATCTTTAATTTTAGATCTTATTATTTGTAAACTACTTAAATGTTTAAAATTGTGTAATACATATCTATCAATATTTTCTATCTTTAAAGTATTTACGCTATTTAAATACGTTGGTTTAAATGTTGGTTTATATTGAATTTTATTTCTTTTAAATAATTCATTTAAAGAAGTTAAATATTTTGTTGTAAAAAAATTATAACATTCTTTATTAATTTGTGCAAAATTTAAATAATCTCGAATTTTATCAATATATTTTGAAATTTCAAAAACAATTTCTTCTAATATCAATATTGTCAACACTAAAGGAAGAGAATTAACCTTTCTTTTCTTTAACGTTCTTTCAGACATTTTTTTTAAATTTTGAAATCCACTTTTTGTTAGAAATTTTTACTAAAGGGCGATTTTTTATTTCTTTAATTATCAAAAATTAAATGCCAAACCAGTCAAACATTGTTTCAGAAATTAAATGTTATGTCTGTTAAAAAAGTATCATTATAAACATGTCTCTCTAAATTTGAAAAAAATCTTAAATAATCACGTGATTCTTTGCTTTTAAAATATAATTGGCGGAAGACATTCCTGAAACACAAGAGGTGATTTCAATCCAATTTTAATAAACCCTTCATATGAAGATTTGTAAACGTTACCTAAATTAGATAATAACAATGCATAACTTGTACCTAAACTCAAATCAATAATTTTTTCGTTTTCTGTCATACCCAATATAGTACTTTTTTTAAACACTGAAATTAGGCCAGTAAAAGTACTTCTGTCAATACCAAGTTGAGTTGTTGTATTACTTCCACATCCATAAACTATTCCCTTTTCTTTATAAGTGGTTTAAATTGGTGAATAAATAATTACATACTTGTCAATAGTAAAACGCTTTCATATCCACAAACAATTTTATCTATTGTGTCATTCTCTTCTAAAAATTTTAAATCTACTGTTCGTGGTGGATAAATACTCATTCTGGTATTTTCTCCTAATCCTAATACCTTTGAAATTGTTTTTTGTAAAAGAAATTTTATGTTGGACTTGAGGTAACAGAACTTACCATGCTTGTATTTTTACCACAAACGTGTAATTTTTGTTTGTTTTCTGTTTCTTCAAGAAAATAACTGAAATATGCACCACATGAAATGTTTACAATGTGTTTGTGATCAAAGAATGGAATTCTTGTTATTCCTTTTAAACTGTTACAATGATCTAATCCTAGTTGTCCAGAGCTGTTGAAATGTTATTGATAATATCAGATTTATGTTGTTTACGTAAACATAAAAATAAAACATACCTATTTTGGCCAGTTCCATAAACATACCCCTAATAGAATTAATAATTATTTAAATAATGTCACAAATAATCAAAAGCAATGGATGATTTTTCAAGTATTAAAATTTTGTAATATTTTGCATACTAAATTTAATGTTTCTTTATTTCCAATTTTAGCACATGAAATTCGCATTACCAAAGATAATTATATCAAATTTTACTTTGAAAATTTTTTTGAAAAATTAAATACTGAATTCAAAACTTATGGATATTTTTTTGAAATGGCTCCAGAAGTTGTAAGTAATTACAATTTTAAAAATTATTAATTTTATTTTTGTAAAGAAATTATGTAATTTTACATTAACGAAAGAATCAGATATATTTTCATTCTTTTATATTTAATTATTGGAAAGGAAATCTTTCCTACAAATGCAGAAGATTCTTTAGCTAAATTAATAAAAATTACAGGATATATGAAAAGTGACATTAGAGATTTTGATGAAGATAGATTAGAGAAAGCTATTGAATTAATTACTGAAAAAGATAAAATTAAAGTGTGGAATGATACAGAGGAAGATTATCAATTGTATTTAAAGTTTGTGAAAAATAATTTAAAAGAAATGTTTTTAACAGAAAAAGAAATGGATGAATTTCATGAAATGGCATTTGACTTGATTGCTAAATTAATTCATTTCAATCCAAGTAAAAGAATTACTATAGAAGAGGCTCTTAAGCACGATTTTTTAAAGTTGTATTCAAATAATGATATGCGTGACAGATTTTTTGAAAATTATTACAATGAATTTGATTTAAATAATATATTTGACAACAAAATTATTTTAAGTTTTGAAATTGCTTTACAATATTTAGAAAAATTTAAAAAATTAAAAAAAGAAAGAAAGGAAATTAAAAAGATATTTACAAAATGCGAAAATTATTTCAAACTAACTTTACAATACAACAACCACTATCAAGATCTTCTTTTCACTTGCAACAAACCTTAAACAACCATGACCCCTAGTTCCTTAATGCCTATGAACAGCAGTAACAAGTTCCCTTCGAAGGCCAAAGAAACAAAATTATTATTGAAAAATACTTGCTTGCCAGTCAGAACCTGTTGTTGAAAAATACACTACAAAAAAAAATATGGCAAAATCTTTTAAGGAATTTATTGAAGAACAGCAAAGAAGGCTAAAAACAACTAAGGAAATTACTAGTAGGGAAGAAGATGGTCAACTATTATCATCATTATTGTTAACTAGTAATAATGAGAAGCTTGTTGGTTCAAACAATAACAATACCACCTTTTGTAAGATAATACAAAAAAAGAATGTTTTACCTTCACATTTAAAATTATTAGAAAATGATCAAGATATACAAATCATTAGTGCTAATCAAACGGTTTTTAAAATGAAAGAAAAGATATTAGTTACATATAGTAAACATATTAAAGAAATTTTAAATCAAAATATGAAAGAAAGAAAAGAAAATTGTATCTCTTTAGATATAAGTGATCATATTTTACAAATTATTTTAGAATTTATACAAAAAGAATATGAAATTAATGGTAATTTGATATTTCTCAGTAACAGTAATGCAACCCTAAAAAATAATACAAAGAATGAAGAGAATGATGAATTGTATAAAAATAGAATTGTTTTTCATTTTGAATTAAAACCTGAAGATTGTTATGAAGTTTTAATTTCAGCAAATTATTTACAAATTCATTCTTTAGAGAATTTATGTTGTCAAATGATTTCAGATTATATCTTTGATGTTGAAAATATTTATGCTTTACCAAATGAATTATTAATTAAAATATTAAAGAAATTAACACCTTTAACTTTTGCAATTTATGAAAAAACTGAGGAATTTAAGAAAACTGAAATTAATCCTTTAGAGATTTGGAAAAGTTTTTATTTTACAATTTGTAAAAAATATTCCTTTATTCAAGAGGAGGAAAGTGATAATAAAAGCAAAGAAGGTGATAATGTTAATTGGAAAGAATTGTATATCGAAAAGGAAGTAATTAGAATGTTAGATAGGGCACATTCTGATTCAACATTAAGTGAGGATTTATTTGATTTATTAGATATTGTTGGAGATAATGTTAAAAAAATTAAATTATTTTTAAACACAATTTTAAAGTCACAAATAAATATATTTAAGGTAATTAGTAAATTAACAAAATTAGAAAATGTAATAATAGAAGATGATATTGAAGAAAGTATTAATAATAAAAATAAGTATAAATTATTAGAAGAATTAGGGAATAGCTTACCAAAAGAATATTTAAAAGAATTTACCTATCAATTAAATCCTGAAGGAAATATAGAAATGATTGGAAGATATTTACTTTCCAAAATTAATCATTCATTAGAAACTATTAATATAATTGGAATGAATGGTTGTACTCTTGCAAAACCTTATTTCCTTGGAAAGTTTAGGAACGTATCAATTACACAGTCAACTTGGGATGAACAGAAATTCCCACTTACTTTACTATTGGAAGGAATTTTAGAGAATAATGCAATACAAAATTTAAGTATAAGTAATTGCTCAACGATATATTGTGATGAAATATTTTGTGAAACAATTGCTAAATTAACATTATTGGAATCAATTAATTTATCATTTACTAAACTGGAAATTAAAGATGTTAATATTTGGAAATATTTATTTTCTTTACCAAATTTAAAAAAGTTAAATGTTGCTAATTGTTATTTAAAAAAGTCTGATTTTGAATTACTTACCTCTACTTATAATTCATTAACAGTTAAACCTCCTTTAGAATGGTTAGATATAAGTAGTAATATGATTGCTAGCTATTCTCACATTGCTGCCTTAATTAATTCAATTACAACGTTAAAGTATTTAAATCTAAGTCAGAATGAATACCCATTTCTGGAATTATGTGAATGTTTATCTGAAAATAAGAATTTAGAAGTAATTGATATTTCAAGAATAACTCGTAAAAATCCATGTCAAGAATTTTTACAAGGTCTAAATTATTTATCAATGAAAGAAAACAATTTAAAGGAAGTTCATGGATTCGTATCAGATTTTAATTCAAGTAAATTTGAAGCAAAGTTAAATGAAATTGTTCCAAATCGAAAGTTTAAAATTGCCATGAACTGGGTCGTTTTTGAACCAGCCAATTAATGAGCTAGATAAATGTAAAATTACATTTCCCTTAATAAAAAAATTTACTGTATACATGGTTTTTAACAACGTTTGAAAAATAAAAGAAGAATATGAATGGGTTTATCATTCTGTCTAGTAAAATAGGCACTCCAATTTACAGCAAAGAATTGAAAGAAAGTTTTGGATTAAAGGAGGAAGATGAAAATAATATTGAAAGGTTCGAAGAAAAAGAAGAACATCATCTTATTTCTTCTAACGATAATGTTGTTATTGGTGAAAATATAATTCAAGCTCAAGAAAAAGAAACAAATAAAATTAGTGATATGGGATTAAGTGGATTAATATTTGCCTTAAAACTAAATGCTGAAATGTGTTTAAAAGAACAAGAAGAAGGAAATAATCAGATGTTATTATCCTACTTCTCTTATAACAATACATCTATTTATTTCTATGAAAATACTGTAGCCCAAATTTTATGTGCTGTATTCCTCAAAAAACAAATCCTTAAGGAAGAAGATGAGTATAATAAGGAAGGGATAGGATATCTTATTACAAAGGAATTATGTGACAGATTTGCAAATAAATATAAAAATATATTATTAGAACAAGTAGGTGGAATTAAACGAAAGTTTAATAACTTTCAAGTGGAAATTAATTCAATTTATAAACTCGTATTAAATCAACTGTTGAAATCACTGACTGAGGAAATATATCTACAAACTAATGATAATATTATTTGTGATTGGATATATCTTTGTTATTCAAATGAATTAGCCAACTATTGTGACGCTAATTTAATGACATCATTCAATAACATTAATAACAAAAATATAAACGACTATAAATTAAAACCAACCTTTTCTTACCGTGAAAATCAAATACCAAGTAGCCCATCGTCACAAGAAAGCTTAACAAATAGTGATTTTAATGAATATCGTACATCTTTTACACAAAAGTAGGTTATTATTTTTTATACTCTTAAATATTCACAATATATTCATCTGTTTAAATTATATTAATAAATTATTAGAATAACTAAACTATTCCAAAAGAAGAAAGTAAAGAGTTCATCTATAGATTTTATCTCGGAAATTATTGGACCTCTGCAAATGATATACAGTAAAGAAAAACCAAAAAACAATAACTTAAATAATAATTTAAATAGTATATTTTCTACTTTTTGTTTACTTAATCAATTCTTAGGAATGAAAGGAGAGAAAGGAAAGATAATGAAATTAAAAGACATCGTAAACAATAATCCAAATGTAAATATTCACATTTTCAGAAAAGGAATACTATTTCTTTGTTTTTCAATGAGGATTAATTTAAAAGATGTAAATAGTAATAACAATAATCAATATGAAACTATTTTTTCATCCATTATTAAATCATACAGTAATAGAATAGAACTATTTCTTCAATCCATTCGTGATGAAAAGGGTTTAGCTTTAAATAATTAAAACTGTCCTTTTTGAATAATTGTTATTCATTTAACCCATTCCGAAGTTATCAATGTTGTAAAATTACTATTGTTCAGAATCAAACGGTCCATTATGTACTTTTAATGCAAATTTTAAACAGTATAAATAATCTTTATACAGTAAATCTTCACATAAAAGTTGATTACTTATTATTTCTGAAGGAGTAGTTAATGATTTGTTACTACCATGGTTAAAAAACTTAGAAAGCTTAACGCAAGTGGAATAAGCTAAAAATTGTTTGTAACATTGAGAAGAAAGTGAAACGGTAGCACTTGCGAAATGATGTCTTCTATATAAACAATCACCATATAGTTTTGCAACTTTTTCACAATTAGGATCTTTGTCATTTCCTTCCGAAAAACAATGTTTTAATTCTTGGTGTTCTAATGAACAAACTAATCCACTATGTTTAAAAACAAAAGTATCAAGAGTATCTCTTTGAATTTTATAACAAATCTCATCCGGCAAGGCTTGTTTCTCTATTGTCTTTCCTTTACGTCCTTTATCGAATTCGAGTGTACTTTCGTAATGTGGCATTTTTAATGGTAGAGCAGACAAGATGGAAAATTCCACTAAATCAAAGAAAAAAATTAGTTCTACTAGGCACTTAACCTTACTCAAAATAATCTCTCAAAGTAATAATTTATAAACCGAAAGAAGATTATAAAAATGTCTAGTAGTGAAGATATGAGTAAGAAAGTTGTACAAGGGTGTTTTGGTCATACCGATTATAGTTTAGGAGAAAGAGATTTTCTACAAAGAGAATTATTAAAGAAATTAGATTCTGATGCAATAACAAAAAGACCTGGTCCAAACGGGCAACAAGTACATTATATTGAAACATGGAAAGCAATAGAATTAGCGAATCAATTATTCGGATTTAATGGTTGGTCATCTAGTATAATGGAAATAAATAACGATTATATAGATCAAACTCCACAAGGAAAATTTAACTGTGGTGTTTCGGCAATTATAAGAGTAAGCCTGAAAGATGGTTCTTTCCATGAAGATATAGGTTATGGGGTAAGTGATAATCAAAAACATAAAGGAGCTGCATTTGAACAAGCTAAGAAGACCGCAGTTAGTGATGGATTGAAAAGAGCTTTAAGAAATTTCGGAAATGCTTTAGGTTTAACAATTTACGATAGAGAACATTTGAAAACTTTAAAGCCTAAGAAGAATAATCAACAAAACAATAATTCACAAAGACCTGTAAATCCATACTTTTCACAACAAATAGGAGGTTCTTCTCCTAATGCGTCACAAATACTCTCCACAACACAACAAAATTTAGAGAGTATAGATGATGGGGTAAATAGTTCGATGCAAAGTCAAGTATTTCAAAGACCTAATTCTACAATGAACGCAACAAATGTAAATGATAATAACCAAGAATACGATAATTTAAATGATAATGAACCTAGTTTGAATATTGATGA
Organism: Willaertia magna; assembly: GCA_902984215.1. NCBI lineage: Eukaryota > Heterolobosea > Eutetramitea > Acrasida > Naegleriidae > Willaertia > Willaertia magna. Next base: position 11,804 of record CADWAF010001283.1, read on the forward strand.
TAATCTGGAGGATACATCTGGTTTGGATGAAAGTATACAAGCTGTAAATTCTCCTCAAAACAACAATAATGCACCTAAATTTGTTAGGCCAAGCGCCCCAAAACGTGGTAATGAAACACAACCACAACAACAATTCCAACCCGGATTTAAGAAAAATAAGATGTAACACCTTAATGCCTGTATAATTAATTTACAAAAAAGAACGTCAACAGTTTTAAATAGATCTTTAACCCAATAAATGAGTAGTTTTAAACTCTTTAAATTTTAATTTGATTTACGTTATGTAAAATTAAAGAGTGGTTGAAACCTCGTATTATTGTAACACCCTTTAGGAGCAGAATTTGTCAAGGAAATGAACTGGAAAACAAAATGTTGTTTAAATTGGGACGTAGCAAAGTATAACCTGGAATTGCAACAAATCTACTTCGCTTTATCAGAACTTCTCGCCTCTCCAACTCCCCAACAATTTTTCCTTCCACCCCAAATTAATAATAATTTGGAAGGTCTGGGTTTATATAAAGCCACGATAAAGAGGGGTAGAAGTATAAATTTGAAGAAAAAAACAACAAACTTTTACTGATAACAGACATGACAAATCCATCAAAGCAACACCACATTTTTCAAAGCAATTTATTGCCTGATATTCAAGATAAAGAAGAAGTTTGGGTTGTTGTCTACAACCCGTCTTTTGAAGGAACAAAGGACGATGAGAAACAAGTAATGAAGGGAGTTCAAGAAAGTGGTAAAAAGCAAGTGAGAATTGTAACTGAGAACGTCTCAACAACTCATGAAGAAAATGAATTAATTAGAAATGTTTTAGAGGAAAGATATGAATGGTTCAAACTGTTATCTCCAGTTAAAAAGAATACTTCTTTCTGTTCCATAGTGTACCAAGTAAAAGATTGGAAAAAGCAAACAAGGATAATTAAATTTGTCACTTGCAGAAGAAGGAATTTTGGAGAAAAGTGTCTTCAATACTTGGATGAATTGAGACATAAATCACTAGTTAACATATTCAACATTGAAGCTATTTCTGAATCAATGATAGCTATTGAAATGGAATACGCTGAATTAGGTGATATTCTCAGAATTGTAAAGGATGACTGCCTATGTCTTCCAGAGGCTTTAATAATTGAATTAATTAAACAAGTTTCTGAAGCACTACTTTTCTTACATGAAGAAAAGAATTTATCACATGGTGACCTTAAACCTAATAATATATTTATTAGAGAATTGGATTTAGATAATAATCATATTAACATTGCTTTAGGTGAATGTGGTTGGAAACAAAAAACTTCCCACCAAAAATCAAAAGTTTCAGATGATATCTATGCATTTGGTGTCACATTATATCAATTGATGTCTTTAGATTTTGAAACTAATATTTCTAAACTTTATTCTTCAAAGGGTATACAGTTTGTGAAATCTACCTTAATTTCAAACATGCAAAAGTATATCAGTTATAAGAATGATTTAGTTCAATTGGTTTTGCACATGCTTTCAAAAGACTCAGACAGTAGACCAAGTGCCTATGATATTATAACATCATCTGCTCTCTACTATTAATCACATTACTTCTTTTCCGGGTGCCTTTTTGTACATACTTTCCACAAAATTTTGACTTTCCAAATCATTAATAAAACAGCTGTTGCGTTTCCAATCAAATTAGTTCTTCTTTGTTGTTTTCACATCTTTGACTTCCTAATCTCATATCAAAACAAAAAATGTTGAAACAATCAAAACGACAATTATCTAGCTGTCTTTCATTAGCCAAGTATTCTTCTAAAATTTGTAAGAGTAATACATTATTATTTACTTCAAAAGAAATCAATATATCATTAATAAACAGATCTTCTTTCCACACTTTTTCTATTCTTACAGATATCAAGCCACCTTCCGAACCATCAACAACAGTTAAGCCAAAGGATGAAACTAATACTAACACGCAACCACAAACTAATCAACAACAAGCACAATCAACAACCACAGCAACATCACCCATTGCAGATTTATTAAAACTTCAAGGATATCCAACTATTCTTCTAGATAATGAAAAAATCAATAGTTTACTAAAAGATAATTTTCAACAAGTTTCAAAATTTACAAAATTTATTCGTTCACTTTTACAAAATGCTTGGATCTTTCGTGTCGTTACAATTTTTGGTATCCTTTCATTATTGGTAGTTGAAGAATATATGAAATTAGAAAGAGTTGAACAAGAATTTACAACAACAATTCGTCCAAATGATATTCCAGATGAAGAAATGATTGAAAGAAAAGAATTACAAGAAGAACTATTAAATTATTGTATCCATTCTAAAAATCAATACAGTATGATTATTGGTGAAAGTGGGATCGGGAAAACTGAACTTTGTCAACAATTAATATTATTAGCTAAACAAGAAGGTATTCCAGTATTTTATTCAATGGCAACTGAAAGAAATTATGAAGCACAATTAAAAAGTGAATTAGGTTATTTTACTTTAATGACACAATTCTTTCACTATGTTAAAAAACTTTTAAATGTTGATAGTTCAACTGATATTATAAAAGATTTAGAGAAAGTAGGTAAAACAATTAGAAAAAGAACTGGAAAGAGAGCAATTTTAATGATTGACAATTGTCATCAATTAGCTGCCACTGAAGATAGTAAACAATTATTAAAAAATTTACAAGAATTAGCTAAAAAGAATGCTGATGCAGAAAGTTTAAATATTATTTTTATTGTTACAACAGATGATGGTAATTCGGTTCATCAATTATTGTTAAAGAAAGAATTTAGTAGTAGAATGAGAATATTTAAGATTGGTGAATTAAAAGAGAGTGAAGCTAGAAATTATTTAGAAAAGAAATTTCATATTGTAGATAAACAAGAACAAGATAAAATATTTAAAGTTACTGGATTTGTACCAAAATATTTAAATTGTTATAATCAATTAGAACAAGTTGATAGACAATTGATTGAAACATTTATTCGTAGTGGTGTTGATCCAAAATATGATGGTGTATTTCAATCTGTTGCAAAAGAGATTTTAGAAAAAGGTTCTATTGATATCCACGATTTTGTTAGTAAAATACCTGTTGTAAATCCTGTTGTGACAAATAGTTTAGTGTTTGATGCAAAATCAAATCAATGGATTATAACACCAAGTACAACAAGTACTTCTACTGCCGTACATCCTGTAAAAGCCTTATTAGATAATGATAGTATATTTTCTAGATGGGATAGAACTGTCACTTTTAAGGATTCAGCAATTGAGAAATATGTAAGAAGAGTATTAAGTGAAGGTAATTAATTGTAAATTTTATTATTAAATATTTTATTTTAGAAAATAAATAATTTTTAATTATTTAAAAAAGAATGAATAGTAATGAGACAATAACGAATAAGATTGATGAGAATGTCATAACTAATTGACTAGCTCCAGATGTTGAAGCAACTTTAACACCTAATGTTGGATCGTGGAATAATCTTTGACTTCCCCACTTGTCATAAGAGATACAAGTCATGCTTGATTCACCTTCAGAGTCATTAACTAATGTAACATTTACTTGTCTGTTGTTATCTTCTGGAACTACAGCGTATGGTTCAACAGAGAAGTAACCATTAGAACCAAAAGTAACTTGGCTACTATTACTTGAACCTACAGAGGCATCACCACCCTTTTGTTGTAATTTGAAACATAAATATAATTTAGCTGCTGCAGAATTCCAAGTGACATTACTAATTGTGACATCAAATTTGAAGTTTGAAATATTATCAGAAAGATGTACATTGAATTTAAAACTTGGACCGTCTTTTTGAACAGTTGTACTTTCAAGAGTGAAATCTAAAGAAGAGTTACTTGCACCTTGTTTAAAATCTTTGAAAGACCAACCATATGCAGGTAAAGAATAACTTGATTGACCTAACTTCTTACCAGAAGCATCTACTTGATATGCCTTTTGGAACATAACATTATATTCATCATTTGTTTCGTTTAAGGTATTAGCATTTTGTTTAATTCCATAACTAAACTTTGGAACATTAGAATTGCCTGTAATTACTAATGTTATTCCATTGGAGACCACAGTTGTTTTACCACCATTTGTTGTATATTGAACTGCAGCTTGTGCGTAATACACAAACATGCCAATTAACAACATTAAAGTTGTTTGAATAAGTGCTTGCTTCATTGTTTATAATTTTTTAATTGTGTGAAGTGTAATACAGGTCTGCTTTGGCTTTTTATAGAGAGGACATCTTCCGAAGTATTATTATCGTTGTCTCCTTTTGGTGATGTTGAGTATTTACTTTCCTTCCACATAACATACTACAGTGACCGTTGGTAGGGTCGTAAGGAAATTGTGGATAGATTGTGTGCCTCTTCGATGTCTGTATTGGAAAGTAAATTAGTTTGGTAGAGGTGTGACTGAATTGTGAGGGTTGCTGTCATTTAAAGTGTTGACCATTCCTTTTCCCAAACAAATACTTCGTATTGTTTACTGCTCTTTACAATTAATTGTTGTTAGAATGGTGGGGAAATGTGTTGTAATATAACAAGAAGAAATAGTAAGGTTAAAATAAAAACAATGTTGTAAATCCAGAGGCGTGTGACACCCAATAAGCTTTTCACATTCTGTGTGAATTTCATTGAAAAAAATTATGCAAGTTCCGAATCTTTTCGAAGGTTTGAATCGAGATGACCATCAAATAACATCTCTTCATTTGTTTTCAAACAGTTTATTTGAACTATCTATTACTTCTATTTTACCAGGAAAGAATGTAGATACACTCCAAGGAAAAGCTACTTTTAATAATTTATTAAAAAATAATAATATTGAAATAGAGGAAGCTTTATTAAGTTTCAATGAAAAGAAGTGTCAATTTATTAAATTAAAAATTAAAAATAAAATTAAATTAAATAATTTATTGAATAATAATAATTTATTTAAATTTAATGATAAATTATCTGAAATATTATTGGTAGACGTTGATTTATTAAATATTGAAATAGTAATTGATTCTTTTAAAAATATTGAAATGAAAGGAAATGTTGATTTAATAAATTTAAAGAATGAATTAAAAGATGAATTGTTTGAAATATTTGATGAAAGTTCTTTTGATTTTATTTGTCCTTTCACTTGTCAACTGCCAAATTCATTGTTAACTATTCAATCAATTGAAGAATTACAAAATAATACTACAACAACAATTAGTAGTTTTACAATTAAAATAAATGGAAATTCAAAAACCTCATTAAATATAAAACAAGCAATTCTTGATATTAATTTACAAAATCAAAAGTCAGAAATTATTTCAAATAAAAAATTAAATGCAAACGCAACATTCCACTCTTTCGAAATTGAAAATATTTCATTTTCAACAAAAATTACAAATAAAGGAGTTTCATTAGAAGCAAGTGGAACAATTTTAAAATGGGAAAATGCATTCGACATTAAAGATTTAACTTTTGAAAATATCACAGTCACTTGTGTTTTTGGTATGGAATTTAGTTTGGCAGTGCAAATAAATATTCCAAATATAGAAGGAATAGGTAATTTATTATTTGCTGGAATAATTTCAAAAGATTTTTATGGAATATATTTGGAAATTAAAGATAAAATAACATTAATTGGGATTTCAAATCTTTTAACTAAATTATTTAACAAAAAAATTTCTTTAGGAAAATCTAAAAAATTTGGAAAAGAAATTTATTTAGAAAATTCAGTTTTATCAATTTCAAATAGTAGTGGAGTGATAGGTGACATAAATGTAAAACAAGGATTTTACATTTCCTCAGAATTAAGTATTTATAAATTAAAGAAATTGAAAACCAATTTTTTAATTAATTTTAATAAGTTAAATACAACAATTGAATTAAAGGAATCTTTTAATTTATTTGAAAAATATAATTTTATTCAAATTGGAAAGAAAAGTAAATTTTATTTAAATTGGGAATTTGAAAAAAAGAAATTAAATATTGGATTAGACGCAAAAATAATTTTCTTTAATGAACAACAATTAGAGTTGGATACAAATATTTATTTTAAAACTGATTTATCATCAACTGGCATTGAACCTCAATTTATTTTGAACTGCCAATTAACTGTTAATGATAATAATTTATTATCAAAATATTTCCCAAAAAGTTTACAAAATGGAATAAATGAAATTGAAAAGGAAGTTAAATTTAAATCAGCTTGTATTGTATTTAGTAATTTTAATTATTTTTATGAAACAGATGAATATAAAATTGTACCTTTCAACATTTCAGCAAATACCATTGTAATTGGCGCACTTTTAGAAACACCTATTTTTCAATTTAAAAAATTAAAGAAAGCTTTACAATGGATTGATTACAATAATAGTATTATCAAAAAAGAAAATTCTGTTGAAACATTATTTACTTTTAGTATTGGAAATGGTGAAAGTATTTTAAAACCTGCAGAAGTTAAGTTTTCAATTGAATTTAGAAATTTTAAATTCCCACTTGGGAAATCATTTAGTTTTGTTCCAGAAAAGTTTGAATTGAACATTTCAACAGATCCTGAAGTTACTTTTATTTTGGGCGTTGAATATGATCCAACTAATTTAATGAATAATATTACAAACCAATTACAATCTATTCAATCTGTAAAAGAAGAAGGTGAAAATAATATGACAACAGTGACAACTACATCAACCGCACCAATGATAAGAAAAGAAGTTCAACAAGAACCATTACTTTTCGAATTAGAAGGAACAGTTTCAGTTGACGATTTAGAATTAATTGGCAGAATGAAAGGAGAATGGAAACAACCATTCCATTTAAAATGGTTAACTATAGGTAATTGTGGTTTAGGTATCTCCCTAAATTATGCACAATTATGCACTACTGGGATGCCTTCTGGAGTACAAATGGAGGCTAATGTAGCTTTTAACGAAACAAAACAAATAGGTATTTATTTTGGAATTAATGAAGTTGTGACAGAAAATTTTGTAATCTTTTCAATTAGTGATATTGGTGTAGATGATTTTTTAGAATTATTTAACAAATTATTTAGTTTAAAATTAAATATAGTTGAATTTATTTATTTTAAAAAATTAGGCATAAGTGTAAGTGGTAAGAATATGTTAATTACAGAAGGTTTTACAACTAAAGATAAGGAAGGAAAGAAAATTGTAAAACGTAGAAATATCCCAATGGGAGTGACTTTATTTTCAGAATTAACTTTAAATATTCCAAAATTAATTAAAGTTGAAGGAATTATTGCAAGTACTGTCACAATGAAAGGATTAGAAATTTACGGTAAAATTGCACCATTTAAATTAATGGATGGAATTATTTCGATATCTGGATATAATCTATTAAGTAAAGAAAATATTATTTTAGTTAAAAATAAGAAAATTAAGGAAACTGAAGAAACTAATTTAAATATTTTACAAGGAATTTATGAAGCTGATGAAAATGGAGAAGTGACTTTAATTCAAGATAATTCTGTTGAGTTACATTTACTTTTAAGTACAGTACAATTACCAATTGTTAAAGTGAATGGAATGATTGAGATAGCAGATATGATTATCTTTGAAGGTGATGTAGATGTTAATCCTGGAAAGGGTGAATGTAGTTTTATTGCAGAAATTGAATTGACTAATGACATTTCTTTAATGATTTCATTCCAACAAAACCAATCGACATTCCAATTAAATGGAAAAATTAATAGAATTGATAAAATTTATGAAATGCTAAAAGAAATTATTCAAAATCTTAAAGAATTATTTAAAAAGGAAAAAGACAATAATAAAATGAAAGAATTCTTAAAAGAAAAACAAGAAGTTAAACAACAAGAAGAACAAGAACTAATTGAAAATACATTAAAAGATAAAGAAAAGTTAAATGTGACAGTCAAAGAAATTTCAAATACAAGAAAAAGATATAGACACACATTACTTTCCATTTCAGAACAAATAGAAAAAGAAACTTATAAAACAAAGAATGAAATTATAGTAAAAGAAGAACAAGAAGAAGAGTTTGATTTTGAATTACAAAAACAATTAAAAGAAATTTTACACAAAATGAAAGAAAAATGTGAAGAAGTTTATGACGATTACATTCTACAAATAAACCAACAATTAAAAGAAGTAAAAGAAATAATTAGAGAAAAAGCAAATGAAACAAATAATATATTAAAAAATTACAATAATAGTATTAATGACATTGCCTTGTTTATTGCTAATAAAATTGTAAACGATACTGATTTTATAATGAGTAAAGGAATTGAAAAGATTAAAAAACTATTAAAAGAGTTTATTTATTTTAAGATTAATGATATTGATTTTATTTGGACAAATAGTGGTTTACACTTTGAAATTAAATATTTAATTGGTGATAAAGAAAAAATTTTCAAAACTTCAAATGTAAAATTGGCTGAATTTAAAAAGTTACTAGTTGAATTTGCAACTTATTTAATTGAACAAGAAGTACTGGACGAAGAAGAAATAATACATGAAAAGAAAGAAGAAGTAATGAACAGAAATAATTCAAGTAGATCATGTGGTTGTTTTTGTTTTTCTAAAAGAAGATAAAATTAACAAGTTATTTAATTAATAGTTTTAAATGTTGTAATATTATTAACAATAACAATTTTTGTGTTTTGTAAAGCTCAATGCCAAACAGACCCTCAAGGAAAAATGAAATCTCTGACATTTGAAAATTAGTTTATTCCCCGTGTGAAATTTAAAATTTTGCACGAAAGCTATGAACTAGATGCCATCCCGAATGAAGTTTGGCACATTATTCTTTCTTATTTACACAAAAAGTACATCCCTTCTTTACGTTTAGTTTCAAAGAGCTTTTACGCACTCGTTACCCACTATTTCTATAACTTTAAACATAATTTCAAGTGTAAAGTAATTAGATTTGAAGGAGAATTACTGCAATATGTGGAAAATAATTTGCAACACATGGAAAGTTTAAAAACTTTAACTTTGGACATTACTATTCCATTAAGTGATGAAGAATGGCAATCAATATCTAAATTAAATAATCTTGAAAATATTTCAGGTATTAGATGCACAAACGATAGGTGGTTACAAAGCATTTCAAATGCTGCAAATTTAAAATATGTACAATTTGAAGAATCACATGTTAATAATTTCGACAGATTTACAAATTTAGAAACATTAATTATTAATGATGAAAACATTGATGATGATTCAGTTCCAATTTTATTACCTAATTCATTAAAACAATTTACTTGTACTGGAAAGTTAGATTCTAAAAAAGTAGAAAGTATAATTATTGCTTGTCATAATTTACAACAATTAAAAATTAATTGCAATGAATTGGATGATGAACTATTTGAAAGGATTTTAATTAATTTAAATCATTTAGTTAGCTTAAAGCTATTAACCTTTAAATATTTCCTTACTCCTCAAATGTATAGTGTATTTGCTAGAAATGACATTCAATTTAAATTAACAAAACTTAGAATTCCTTGGTTTTTTTCTGAAGAAAATAATGAATGTCAAAATTCATTAAAATATTTATCAACAGCTTTACAAAATCTTTCTATTGATTTTACAGGTAATGCTTCACTTGCTGATTGTAAAGTTTTTTTAAAAACTATAAACAATTTAAAAAATCTTTGTAAATTATCACTTAATACAGAAAGTGTATCTGATTATTCAAATAGTTCAGAAGAAGATTTTCCTATTTTATCGTTACCAAAATTAGTCAAATTTAAGTGCGTTTATTTAGATAAAGATTGATCCAATTTTGTAAAATGTTTTTTACAACCTTCTTTAAAAACGTTAATTCTCCACAATAGAGTGGCATATACGATATATGAAATAGATATTGAAAAGTATTCGTTTAAATTAGAAATTTAAAATTAATTGGCACATTTAAATTTATTACTGATTTTATTATAGATAGAACAGATTTTCCAACTCAATTTTCTAATTTAGTATCGTTGGAGGAAGATGAAATTACAGATGAATTTTTACCTTATTTAAATGGTCAACTGTTACAAAAATTAGACATTTATGGAACTTTTCGTTTACATTATTTTGAGAAATTTACAAAATTAAAAGATTTATCTATTCAATTTTCTACTAATGATTTCAAGGACTTAAATTTAATTCTCCTTATTTGAAGAATTTAAAAATTAAAAATTCAAATTTTAATGGGTTAGAAGAAGGATTACTTTCTGCACTATTTACTTTAAATAATTTAAAAGCTTTACGTTTTTTTAATTGTCCTGAATTGTGTAATGATTTTGTAAAAAATATTACATGTTTAAAGGAACAATCATTATTATCAATTTTAGTATTTTTAAATTGTTATTCATTAACTGGAGAATGTGTTTATTATTTAAAAGAATTGAAGGAAACAAATGTTAAAATTTATAATTGTGAAAACATAATTTACAATAATGAACTTTCCTTACTGATTAATCAACATGCTTTTATAGATTGTGAATGTGTTTCAAAATCATCTAAAGAGTTATTTGATAAACGAACTGGTAAATGGAATGATTATTTAGAATTCACTTGTCATAAATCATTAAATGAAGAAGAATCCCGGTAACTTCTGCTCGCCGAATCTGTTCATTTTTAGTCCTTTAAAAAATGCCTCGCAGCAGAAATATGAGCAGAAATGAATTTCTGCCAAAAATTCGGCGAGCAGATGCCAAAGGACGTAGTGGTGGCAGTTGCCATCGGATAGCGACCAGCGTCACGTAAAAGCGTTGTAATGAATAAAAAAACACGATGTAGGTCCAGTCTCTCCCGCCTACTCTATTTACTGCTCCAGTCTTTCCCGCCAATCAACCTGGTTTGTGGCTACTTTACAAAAGGTTGATCTTAGAAGACTGAGCTTAAATTCCCTATCGCCTGTTTTTTTTTGAGAATTTATTTGTGGCGGGTTTGAACCCAGGAATATGAGTGTGCAGTCCTGCATCCCTACAACTGGGCCACTGTTTCATTTGTTAATTATCTATTGAACACGAATAAAAAGCAACCTTGAACAAAACTGGTTTTAAAAACAAAAAATTCATCACCACCTTTTCCCGGCATGTCTAGCTTTTTAACAGTGTAATTGATTAAAAAAAATAAAATAAATAAAAATCTAATTCGTTTCAAAAAAAAACACAATGTCCTTTATTAAAAAAAAATTAAAAAAATTAAAAAATCTAATTCCAAAATTTTCACCATCCATCATTTCCCGTAAAAAATGTCTGTAAATCAACAACAACTAGACAACAATAGCCTATAATCAACACTATCCCCCAATTAACTTCATACATCCAAAAGAAATAATCATTTCAACACTACAAATTGTAGTAGTACAACAACTTCATTACAAGTACTTCTCATTCTATTGTCATCAAGCTATTTCAATGAAAATCTTTTTAAACAACCAACACCTAATGTAAATCAAGATAATGATCAACATTTCCCAACAACTTCTTCCCCTAGTTTATATAGTAGCAATAGTATTAGTATTAGTGAACCAGTTTGTGCAGCCATTATATTGAATGGTGCCATGGCAATGCTTTCTTTCCGACAGATGTTAAAAAAATTTCCTCTACATTTACTCCTTGTGAAGATAAAGAGGAAGGCTTGAAAGAAGAAAGAAGAGAAGAAAATACGTATTTAACGAATAAACAATTATAACTATGCTTAAATTTTCGTTTTCATTAACTAGTCAATCCTTTAACAAACTTTGTTTATTACAGTTAAACTTTCAACTGCAAAAGTACAATATAATAGTCTTAGATTTTAAACACTTGGTACTCCTTTCGTTATTCCATTGGGTAATATTTATCAACAACTAAAGAAGAATGAAAATCTAAAAATAACAGTAATACTAGTCGCGACCAAACAAAAGAAGAACTTTATTCTCAAATAACAACAACAACCGTAAAGACTCCTACAACAACAATGTCTACTACTACAACTTTCACAACAATAACAACAACATTGTCTAATAATACAATTTTAACAGAAAATATGTCTCAAAACTCCCTTAGTTAAAATAAAGAAGAAGAAGATTTAACATCAACAAGGTTGAAAGAGGAGGAAACTCCAACAACGACAATGAATTATTCAGGTAGTACTAATTTTCTTTTAAGTGTTACTAGTAGTGGAGATAATGGATTATTAGTTATTCTTTCTACAACAACAGTATCTTCTGTTAGTTTTAATGATCAAGTAAATGTTATTGATATAGGTCAAGAAAAGAAGATTATTTCCGAATTTTAAAGTTTACCAAATGTTTCTTCGGAATTGAGCTTAACATCAACTACATCAACAAATACTACTCCAGTTTCTTGTCTGTCAAATGTTGTCAATATAATTGAATTAATAGATGTTTATATTGATTATAATACTTTTTATAAGCAATCTAATTCTGATATTTATATTGTAATGGAGTGGTGTGAATGTTTTCTATTCGATTGTGATGGATATCATTCAACTTTATTAACACATATGAATTCAATTTTAAGGGTGAAGATTAAGGTTTTTGGACATTGTGTTTTTAGTTTTGAGGACATTGTATTTTTTTTTTGAACTTTTAAGACATTGTAGTTTTTTAGCATTAAATAAATAAATTTTTTATTTTCACATTTTGGCAGAGCAGAAGCACTTTCTGCCACTAGAGATCTTGCAGCAGAAAAAAAAATCTGCCATTTTTGAAGTTACCGGGTGACACACAACTCATATAATAGTTATGATAGACAAAATCAAAACAATACCCTTAACATTGAAATTATTGTTAATTGTGTACACATTATTGGATTGAACAGTTGTAAAACAGTTGTAGGGAACCTAATATCAAATTATGTTGGTCAATTAACTTCATACATCCAAAAGAAATAATCATTTCAACACTACAAATTGTAGTAGTACAACAACTTCATTACAAGTACTTCTCATTCTATTGTCATCAAGCTATTTCGATGAAAATCTTTTTAAACAACCAACACCTAATGTAGATCAAGATAATGATCAACATTTCCCAACAACTTCTTCCCCTAGTTTATATAGTAGTAATAGTATTAGTATTAGTGAACCAGTTTGTGCAGCCATTATATTGAATGGTGCCATGGCAATGTTTTCTTTCCGACAGATGTTAAAAAAATTTCCTCTACTCCTTGTGAAGATAAAGAGGAAGGCTTGAAAGAAGAAGAAGAAAGAAGAGAAGAAAATACGTATTTAACGAATAAACAATTATAACTATGCTTAAATCTTCGTTTTCATTAACTAGTCAATCCTTTAACAAACTTTGTTTATTACAGTTAAACTTTTAACTGCAAAAGTACAATATAGTCTTAGATTTCAAACACTTGGTGCTCCTTTCGTTATTTCATTGGGTAATATTTATCAACAACTAAAGAAGAATGAAAATCTAAAAATAACAGTAATACTAGTCGCGACCAAACAAAGGAAGAACTTTATTCTCAAATAACAACAACAACCGTAAAGACTCCTACAACAACAATGTCTACTACTACAACTTTCACAACAATAACAACAGCACTGTCTAATAATACAATTTTAACAGAAAATATGTCTCAAAACTCCTTTAGTTAAAATAAAGAAGAAGAGGATTTAACATCAACAAGGTTGAAAGAGAAGGAAACTCCAACAACGACAATAAATTATTCAGGTAGTACTAATTTTCTTTCAAGTGTTACTAGTAGTGGAGATAATGGATTATTAGTTATTCTTTCTACAACAACAGTATCTTCTGTTAGTTTTAATGATCAAGTAAATGTTATTGATATAGGTCAAGAAAAGAAAATTATTTCCGAATTTTAAAGTTTACCAAATGTTTCTTCGGAATTGAGCTTAACATCAATTATATCAACAAATACTACTCCAGTTTCTTGTCTGTCAAATGTTGTCAATATAATTGAATTAATAGATGTTTATATTGATTATAATACTTTTGATAAGCAATTTAATTCTGATATTTATATTGTAATGGAGTGGTGTGAATGTTTTCTATTCGATTGTGATGGATATCATTCAACTTTATTAACACATATGAATTCAATTTTAAGGGTGAAGATTAAGGTTTTTGGACATTGTGTTTTTAGTTTTGAGGACATTGTATTTTTTTTTTGAACTTTTAAGACATTGTAGTTTTTTAGCATTAAATAAATAAATTTTTTATTTTCAGAGCAGAAGCACTTTCTGCCACTAGAGATCTTGCAGCAGAAAAAAAAATCTGCCATTTTTGAAGTTACCGGGAATTATTTAAAGAGTTAATTATTAGTTTAACAAATGAAAAGAACTATACCTTAGCGTTAAAATATATTGATGACTTTTTATTTACAAAAGAATTGCCATTGGGAAAATGAATTGATTTACATTATTTATTTTTATGAAACTATGTGTTTAGTTAAAACTAAAACTAATGGAAATGACAGATATTTTGAAAATTTACCTTTAGTTTACAATCATTACAAAAATCACAAATATAATGAAAAATTAGTTCAATTTATTGTTGAATTACTAAAACGTATTGAAACCACAAAACAATTCTTTATTTTATCTAACATCCTTATTGACAACGGAAAGCATTACTCAGTCTTTATTAACTATTCTGTTTTAGAAAACGTACCATATGAAGAAGAATATGTTTATGATTTATTAAATTTATTTGAGCTTGTGATTGATTCCATTAACTTTTTACATTTTGAAGAAAATAATAGCATTTATTATGATTTTATTACCTTTTTGAAAAGTGCTTTTATGGATGTGATGGAAGATGCATCTATACTTTTTTCAAAATGTTATTTAAAATTTGCAAATACCATTACACTTAAACTAAATAACGAATTAAGATTACAATATTTAAATGAGGCAAAGAATTATGATCCTGAATTAGACATTAATGATTTAATAGTATTAAATGAAGATTTATCATTAAAAGAATTAATTAAAAAGAATATCCACAAGTGGAAGTTGTTTCTCGTACCATTACAATTCCAAATGAAAAATTACAAGTGACAACAAGAGATAAACAAACATTTTACAGTGATAAATTTATAGTTGATGGATTTAGTTGGTGCATTTCCTTAGAACTATTAGGAAATGAAGAATTCTTTAAAATTTCCTTATCACTTGAATCAATACTTAAAAACAATGACACAAATACCTTTATTACAAAAGTTACCCCTTTCCATATTATTTTGATGATTAACGGTGAAAATTTAGTGTGTAATCCTATACTTAATTGTTACAATTTTTCCGCCTCATTCACAAGTTTGAAACAAAAAGAAGGAGGATTATTTCCCTTAACTTGTTTGCAGCCATTTGAAAAGACAGAAAAAGAAAGTATCTTTAAATTTGATATTGCTTTAAAGATATTACGTTCAAATGTTTATTCCTTCCATTCATATTGGGAAAATAATCTTCCATTCTTTTAGATGTACCAATCACAACACTTACTAATTCTAAAAGGGGAATGAAATTTTATTCTGATCCATTTGAGATTAACTGTACCGTTTATTGAGGAATGTATTAATTCTTATTCAAAAAGGTCATGAAATTAAACAAGTTTTCTTTAAGGATGGTATTTCTTTTGATCAATACTTATTTAAAGTTGGTTTGAAATTGAAAAACATTGTGTATGAAGCATTAGTAGAGGAAGAAATGGTGTGATAGTCACAAGTATTGTTTTGTTATTTTCAGGAAAACGTTAATTAAATACTTTATTAATTCGAGAAATTAAATATCACAAAGAATAGGAATTATTCAGAAATTAAAAATCACATCTGTTAAAATAGTATCATTATAAACATGTCTTTCCAAATTTGAAAAAAATCTTAAATAATCACGTGATTCTTTGCTTTTAAAATATAAAATAGTATGACTGAATCCAGTGACAATTGTTGGAATAATATTATCATTTAAATTTCTTGTATTCTTGATAATTTCTTCCATTTCATAATGTCTTACAATAGCTGTGGAATCTTTAACTATATCTTTTGGAAGACCTAATTCATAAAAAGAATTGTAACCAGAACAATAAACTTGATATTCTTTTGTAATAAAAAAGAAAGCAGACACTCCAGCAATAGAAATAACTTCTTGTGTTTCAGGAATGTCTTCTGACAATTCAAATGTATCCAAAGATGATAAAGTAACTATTCTTCCTGAATGCTTATTTTCCTTTGCTAACTTTGCAAATGCTTTTAAAATTTGTTAAAATATTGTAATTTAAAATTGACATACCATTTGTTGAACCAAAATGAATCTTTTCAAATGGTGAGAATGTTGATCCAATTTTTTTAAACCCTTCATGTGAATTTTTGTAAACGTTACCTAAATTAGATAATAGCAAAGAATAACTTGTACCTAAACTCATGTCAATAATTTTTTCATGTTCTTCCCAATTCATAAATGTACTTTTTGTGAACTCTGAAATTGAGCCACCCATTATTCCTCTCTTAATACCAAGTTGAGATGTTGTATTACTTCCACATCCATAAACAATTCCCTTTTCTTTTTACGTTTGTAAATATTAACAATAAGTTAATAATAAATAAATTACATACTAGTTAATAATAAAACACTTTCATATCCACAAACAATTTTATCTATTGTATCATTCTCTCCTAAAAATTTTAAATCAACTGTTCTTGGTGGATAGACATTTGATTCTTTTATTTTTCCTAATCCCAATGGCTTTTAAAGTTTATGTATATGTAAGTATTAAACTTTTTGTGGTTTTAATATTGAACTTACATTATTGTTATTTTTACCACAAACATATAAATATTGTTTATCTTGAATTTCTTCAAGAAAATAACTGAAATATGCACCACATGATATGTTTACAATGTGTTTGTGATCAAAGAATGGAATTCTTGTTATTCCTTGTAAATTATCACAATGATCTAATCCAAGTTGTCCAGAGCTGTTGAAATGTTATGATTTAATGAATTCAACAATTAAAACATACCTATTTTGACCAGCTCCATAAACAACATTCGATCTTGTTACAAAAATTGTAAAATGGTCACCAGCTCCAATCCATTTTATTTTGTCACCAAACGGAAATATTTCTCTTTCATTAATTGGTGTTAAAGAATTAATAGTGCCATCTTTATTATCAATTATTAACTGTCCATCACTGGATTTACCACAAACCCCTGAAAAATTAATGTATTTTGGTGGTTTAAATATTTTATAATTATTTTAAATTAAAATTTCATTGTGTTAATTATCAATAAATACACTTAC
Organism: Willaertia magna; assembly: GCA_902984215.1. Lineage (NCBI taxonomy): Eukaryota > Heterolobosea > Eutetramitea > Acrasida > Naegleriidae > Willaertia > Willaertia magna. Next base: position 29,028 of record CADWAF010001283.1, read on the forward strand.
ATATAGTTTCTGGACTACAAAGAGCTTTCTTCTCAACCGACAAGTATTCCATTATTGTTTTCGGGTATTTTTTTTTAAAAAATATAATATTTTTTTTCTTCTTTTAATATTCTTCTGCTTTTGTAATGGCTTTTGATTTTAACTCTTAGTATAATATTAATTGCTTAACAATAAATATTTATAAACATTGTTGTAAACTTTGTAATAAATAAAAAATTTTTAAAAAAAAATGGAACTGCAGGGCATTAACCATTCCACAAAGTACCACTTAAATATTCCTAAAATCAAATTGTTAAAATATAATTTACATCATTTCGTTATTGTAACAATAAACAATGAAGTATATGTCTACGGAGATAATAAATATGGAATAATTGGACTTGGTAGCCTAAATAAAGTTACAAAAATTGTAAAAATTAATAATTTTAATATTGGAAATATTAAAACTTTAGATTGTGGTAAATATTTCACAATTATTGTAAACGATAACAGTGATATTTATAGCTGGATATATTTTTGATGTTTTTCAGAGCAGAGAGTTTAAATTATTTAAAGATTTAAATTTTAATGAGGAAATTAAGAAAGTTAAATGGAAATAATTATATAATTGTTTTAACAAATAAAAATTATATTTATGGATTAGGAGAAAATGGATACGGACAATTAGGGTTGCCAGAAATTAAATATTGTAAAAAATTTACAAAACTTACAGACCTAAAAGTTAAAGATGTACAATGTGGATTAGATCATACTATTTTACTTGATTTTAATAATGATATTTATACAACAGGTTGTAATTCCTTAGGACAATTAGGTTTAATTAGTAATGATTACGAAATACATGAATTTACAAAAGTTGTAAACTTTAAAGCTATTAAAGTATTTGCATCACGCTGTAATTCGTTTATCTTAACAGAAAATAACAAATTATATGGAGCTGGCCTTAATAGATTTGGTCAACTTGGAATGGGCCAAAAGAATAGTTCAAGTAAATTTATGAAACTTAAATTAACACATTGTAATGAAAAAACGGAAATTTTAAAATCATTTGGTCAATATACCTGTGTTGCAAATGACAGTGATATTTATTTTAGCGGGAAAAGTGAGTTATTAGGCATTATTAATTGCTATCATTTTACAAAATTTTCATTTGGCAGCATATATTACTACAGATATCCAATATTAATGGGCAATAATATTTTTATTTTATGCTGCGATTATAAAATTTTGAACGAAACAGAAGAAGAGGAAAATAATTTATTGAATTTAAATTTATTACAAAAGTTACAAAATGGACAACTAATTGATATTGAATTTAATTAATTATAACATCAACTAATATATTATTTCTTTGAAATTTCTTTAAATTTAAAATAAAACATTCAGTTGAATCTTCTTTTAATTCTTTAAAATCAATTTTATAATCACTTTCCACAATTATTTTCTTTTTCATACTAAAATAAATAATATTTAAAAATTTATTTTCCTCAAATTGTAATAATTTTGTAAATCCCATATAATATTCATTAAAACTTAATAGTCCAGATACAAACAACTCATTATTTAAAGTTAAAGCCATAGTACCATTCACGAATGGAAATACAACTTTAACATTTGACATAATTTTTGTAAAAACTAAACATTTTTCCATTTCAATTCCTAATTTACAATGTGAACCATCTCCAGTAACATACAACTCATTATTAAAATTTAAAAATAAACCACAAAATCTTTCACAATAAATTTCTTTCACTTTACAATCAACATTAATCTTTGTAAATTTACTTCTATTAATTGTATCCCCCAACCCTAAACCTCCTTTTTCATTATAACCAACTCCATAAATACTTCCATTATCAGTTAATAATAACATGTGATTATACCCTAATTGAATATCCTTAATAAACAACTGTTGTTCTTTATTACTGTAAGGTAAGATAGTATCTAATAATTGGAAAGATGTACAACCAGCTGTATCATCATCTGTAAATCCACCTAATTGTCCAAATTCATCATTTCCACATCCATAAATTAGGTTTTTATTTGTTACAATGATTGAAGCATAGTATTGACATCTTATAAATTTAATTTTTTCATCTTTAAATGTTTTTGTAAAATTAATTTTTGTAAATTCATCTAAATGATAAATATCATAATCACCAAGTCCTAACTGTCCATAACAATTTAATCCAGTCGAATATATTTCATTTAAATTATTTATTAAAATACTGTGATAAGGTCCACAACAAATAAATTTAACATTTTCTTTAACTTTTATAAAATTTTGTAAAGTTTTAAAATTTTCACAATTTAAACCACATTGTCCTACATCATTTAATCCATACATATAAAGATCTCCATCTTCTGTTAATAAAGCAATATTTTCATAACCTTGTGAAATTTGTTTAATTTTAATATTTGGATTAATATCATTTATTATTGGCAAATCATTTAATGATGGTTGCGTTCCGAGGTGTGATGTCAATTCAACAAGTTTTAGCATTTTTTTAATTTTTTTAAGGTCTTTCAAATTCTTGTAAACACTCGATTTTTAAATAATTAATTTAAAAAATGTCTGAAAGAACGTTAAAGAAAAGAAAGATTAATTCTCTTCCTTTAGTGTTGACAATATTGATATTAGAAGAAATAGTATTTGAAATTTCAAAATTTATTGATAAAATTAGAGATTATTTAAATTTAGCACAAATTAATAAAGAATGTTATAATTTATTTACAACAAAATATTTAACTTCTTTAAATGAATTATTTAAAAGAAATAAAATTCAATATAAACCAATAATGGAACCAAAATATTTACATAAAATAAATTATTTAACTATAAAAAATATTGATAGAAACGTATTACAAAATTTTAAACATTTAAAAAGTTTTCAAATTACTAAATTTAAAATTAAAGATAATGATTTAGAGGACTTTAAAATTTAACTGAATTGAGTATTAAAGAGTATAATAAATTTAGGATTTTAATTGGTTAATATAAATAAAAATAATATTAATTAATAAAATTAAAAAAAAGTCTATTTTTTTTACAATTTTTTATTTTTTTTATTTACTATAAAAAAAAGCGCGATTTTTTAAAGAAAAAATGAAAAATTTTGATATTTATATGAAATCATTTAATATTAATATTAAATGATATCTCATTTTTTGAGATTTTTGTCGCATTTTTAAAAGTTTTAAAAATTAAAATATATAGCTCACCAAAAATCTATATTTATATTAAATAAAAATATAGAATCTATAAGGCTTTTATTTATTTTAATAAAAATTTACATAATTGGAATTCTAAGATGAATTTAATGGTTTTTGTTTTTTAAATTTAAAAAAGTTACAAAAAGTAAAAATTAATTGTAGTTACAAGTTAAATAGTGGACATTTATTACATTTAAAAAATGTATAAAAATTAACATTAATAATATATAATAATTTTATTAGTAACTGTTTACAAAAATTACAACAATTAACTTCTTTAAAAATTGTTGAAACGCATTTAAATGTTGATTGTTTAAATACTTTAATAAATTTAAAAAAGTTACATTTATTTTATTTTGATAAGATTTCAAATTATAATTTTTTAAATAATTTAATTAATTTACAAACATTAAAAACAAATAGTGATACTTTAAAAGATAAAAATTTAAAGAATTTAAAGAATTTAACATATTTAAAATTATATAATCATAGTAAATATATTACAGGTGAATGTTTTAATTCTTTAAATAATTTAGAATATTTTTATTGTAAAAAAACTTTATTGAAATTGAAAGAAAAAAATTTAAAACATTTATCTAAATTAAAAGCTTTACATTTAGATGATTATAATTGTGAAAATGTACAATATTTAAATCAACTTTATGATTTAAAAATAAATTTTAGTTTCAATATTTATGGAGAATATTTAATAGAATTAAATTATTTAACTAATTTAAATCTTTCATTTACAAATATAGAAAATCAATATTTATATCATTTAAATAGATTAAAAACTTTAAATTTATTTCATTGTAACAAAATAGATGGTGATTGTTTATTATAATTATGTAATTTAACAGAGTTAAACATTGAAAATACAAATATTACAGAAAATTATTTAGTAAATTTAATTAAAATTAAAAAATTAAACATAAATGAATACCATAAAGTAGTTTTTGGTCAATTTTTTATATAAATGAATAATTTACAATCTTTACAGATTTACAACAATACTTACACAAATGAAAAAACTCTTTCTCAAATGAAATATTTCCTTAATCAAAAAAACATTCTCTATTTATCACTTTACAAACAAGTTTCATTATTAAGGAGGGTTGATTATGATTATTTAGTAATCAGTTTATTTAAAAATTATTAAATTGTAAATAATTAATTATAATTAAATAAACTAATTATTAGAAATTAATCAATTTTTATCAAATAATCAATTTTTTATCAATTAATCAGTTCTAACTGAAATAATTGATTTTAATTATAAAAATCAGTCCTGATTAATTAATAAAAAATTAATTTTTTTCAAAAACTAACCCACAAAAAAAAACACACCTAATACAAAACACAAAAATAAATTAAATTTTTTAGTTTAAACAAAAAATATAAAAAATTAATAAAAAATAAAACAATAAATATAAAATATAAATATATTTAATTGTTTTTTTATAATAAATTGTTTTTTTTTAGATTCAGCAGTTATTTTAGTTTTATATTTTATTTTCTTGACTTATTTTTATTTTCTAAATACTAAAGGCCAACATTTTTTTTTCTTTGTTATGGTTTCAATAATTTTTTTAATTTTTCTTCAATTAATTTTTTGAAAATATTCGTAAAAATTTTTGGCGCTAAAAAAATCCGTAAAAATT
>CADWAF010001291.1:0-16984 GCA_902984215.1 Willaertia magna
TAAATATTATCTTTCATCATTAATTCAAACATTGATTTATTTGTCATTGCCAAATAAACATAATCTTTAAAATCATTAAAAAATTGTGCAATTTCAGAAATAATATCATAAGTAAACAATAATAATCTTTCCGACTCAACAACCTTTCGTTTCTTTAGTAGCGGTTGCTGTTTTTCTTCATCATGTTCGGACATTTTTTTTTCTTGGTTTACCGGTTGACAGAGTTGCTTGGGATTAATTAAGGTTAAATTGAGTAAATGATAATCTCACTAACGCAATCATTTCCACTTAAAATAAAATGATCATTACTTAAATAATGAAATCCCAACGTAATAAATTTTTCTTTATTTCAAATGCTTTACAAAACTTAACGGGCGTTAGCTGTCAACGTTGACGATTTGAAAAATATAATAAATATATATAATATATTATATAAATAAAAATTAAAAATGACTGGCAAGTTATTTGATGTAGTTATTATCGGAAGGTAAGGAGACAATAATGAATATTAACAACAACAAATTAAATCCTTTATTAATTAATGAATAATACTTGAATGAAAATATTGTAGCGGTCTTGCCGGAATTTCAAGTGCAAAAACCATTGAAAAATTATTACCAAATAAAAAGATCTTACTGCTAGAAGGAAGAGATAGAATCGGAGGAAGAACTCATTCCATTTGTGTAAATGATGATCATCTTAATAAAGAAATTTTAAAAGTAGATCGTTCCAAACATTGGATAGATTGTGGAGCTAGTTGGATAGAATGTTATGATAAGAATGTACTCTATCAAGAAGCTAAAGAAAGAGATTTTCAAGTTGGTTTCAGTAAAGATTGGATGGAAACATCTTATTATGATGAAGATGGTGAAAATGTGACTCGTTCAAGAATGAAAATTAAAGTTAGTGACGCTTGGGAAAAGTCTGTCAAATATGCCGTATTAGATTATACTAACGATAAAAAGAAGAAGGATATTTCTTTAGAGTTATCAATGCAAAATTATTTACCAAACTTTGAATTTTTGGCAGCACAAGAAGATAAAAAAGGAATTACTAATCGTTTTTGGAATGCAATGAGAAATTATGCTGAGCATTATGAAGGAACTGAAATGGAAAATATGAGTACAAAACAGTATGTAGATTGTCCAAGGTTAGAGGGAGAGAGTGTTTTCTTTGTTGATACATATGGTCAGTTTTTAAGGCAATTAGCTTCCGAATTGACTAATACAACGATTAAGGTTTCAGAATCAGTATGTGAAATTAAGTATTTAGAAGAGTTAGAACAAATTGAGGTAGTGACAAGGTCTGGATTGACTGTGACTTGTGACTATTGTATTTGTACTGCTCCTCTTGGTGTTTTGAGGCAAAAAGAGCCAACTGTTTCTTCTATTAACTTTACACCAAAATTATCAGAAGAGAAACAAGAAGCTTTAGGACATATAGGATTTGGATTATTAGATAAAGTGATTCTTCAATTTGAGAAAAGGTTTTGGGGCGAATCAGAATCTGGAATGTTCTTCATGTCAGAGAATTACAACAATAACCCAATAGCTTGGAGTTTATCTTATTATGACGATAAAATTGTTGAAAATGAAAGAAAGCCAACCTTAATGTGGTTTTATTCTGGAAATAGAGCCATAGAAATGGAAAAGAAAGAAGATGAGGAAGTAATTAATGAATTAATTGCCTTTTTACAAAAAGCATATCCTCAACATAAAGAAGAAATTCCTAAACTTTTAATTAGAAATCCTGGTCCTATAATTACTCGTTGGTACACTGATCCTTTTAGTTTGGGAAGTTATACACATGGCAATACCAATACTACAATGAGTGTAATCAAGAAACTTGCTAAACCAGAATTTAATGGAAGATTAAGATTTGCTGGAGAACACACGTCAGATTATTTTAGTTTTGCTCAGTAAGTAATTGTTTTTACCTCAATTTATATTCTTAAATAATTCTTAATTTAACAAAACAAATTTTACAAAACAAAGTGGTGCCTATCTCTCTGGTATTAGGGAAGGTAAAAAAGTTTGTGGTTTATTACAATAATAATAATAAATATCATTCTTTTGAAAAGATGACGACAATGACAACCACATTTGCACTTAGCGATAAATTTCCCGCCAAAAGAAAGTACGAAAAAAAAAATCAACAACAAAACAACCAGTAAATGGATTTCCAATCGCCGTCCTCTCCAATATCATCTTCTCGTAGAAGGATGACCAACAATATTTTAAATAATATGATGAACAATAATAGCAATAACAATAATTCAAGTAATAGTGTAGGAGGATATCTTTTAAATGGCAATACAAGTGGAAATAATTCTTCAAATAATTATTATGAGTTAGATAATTATTCTCCACAGAAACAACAAGATAATAATGTAAAAACATTTACTACTATGAAAAGAAAATCTCCTCAAGTGAATAATCAATATTTCTCAAGTAATAATCATTCACCTAACAATAGCCAAGTGGCCTTTAACAATAATGGATTTTCGGGAATGAGGGAAGACTCATCCTTAAATAAAAATAAATATTTAACTAATGTGTACACTAAAAAGATACAACGATTGGAAAATGAGAAAAAACAATTACAAAATCAATTATATTCAGAACAAGAATATTTAAATAAGGTTATTATAGAATTAGTTCAGGATAAAGCTCAAGAATTAAAATTAGAAGAACAACAAGGACAGAATTTAATGGATATAGTTTCCAGTAGAACAACAATAGGAAGACTGAAACGAGAGATTGCAAGTAAAGATGAAAAGATAAGCGTTTTAGAAAAGGAAAGGGATGATTTAGTTAAACAAATAGAAGAATTAGTTAACTTAAATGAAGAATTAAATAATCAAGTATTTAAATTATCGGAAACAAGAGAGGTAAATCAAAATACTGATAAAATTAAAAGTGACAAGATTACAAATTTAATTCAAGAAAATGAAGCCTTAAAAGAAAATTATAACAAACTTTTGAATGAAAATAATGAATTAAAAAGAACTTTAAATCATTATGAAAAAGATAATAATCAAGTGAATAATAAGTGCGAATATTTAGAAGATGAAAGAGATGATTTAAATAAGCAATTGAATAATTTAAATAATCTAAATAGAAATTATAAAAATGAAATTACATCATTAAAAGATAAGTTAAGTAGAGCAGAAGAAGAGATAGTTCAAAGAAATGAAGAATATGAAGAATTATCAAAAGTTCAAGAAGAATTATTAAGGGCTATAGAAGAAGAGAAGAGAAAGGTAATGGAATATTCAAAATTACAGAACTCTAGTTCCTATAACAAAGATAAACTCATAAAAGATAATGAAAGGTTAGAATTACTTGTTGAGAAGTTAATGACAGATCAGAAACGATACCAACAAGAAATGTTAGAGTATAAACAGCAATCTGGTGAGATGTTTGAAAAAAGGGAAGCTGAATTGTTGGCAGAGATAAATGATTTGAAAAAAGATTTAAATCAAACTAGGGATGAATTACAACAAGAAAGTAATAACCTTAAGGAAACAGAACAAAACCTTCAATATAAAATATCACAATTGACTAATGACTTGAGAGATCAAATTGAAACGTATCAACAAAGACACAACGAATGGAATCAAGAGGAATTAAAGTTGAAATCTAAATATCAACAACAAATTTCAAAACTAAAGAAAGAGTTGCAGTCTTGCTATGATATGATTAAGGCATTAAAAGAGGCAAACAAGAAACTTGAAGATAATTTTGCACAACACTTAAAGATTGTTGCTGTTCTAGAACAAAAATTAGATAGAGAAAAATTTGAAAAGAGTGAGTTAAAGGAACAAGTAGAAATACTGAAAGTTAAAATTCCAAAAATGTTTAAATCAAATAATAAACAATAATGGAGATAACAAGATTGTACTATAGCAATATAATTCATTTAATTAAATTCAATATCCATAAATGCTTTGGCGTGCAATAATATCTTCATAGTCTTTCTCATTACTATATTTATCCTCCCATTTCTTTTGTAATTCTGACAATAACCTTTGAAGAGAACAATTCAGACATTTTGTAGTTTAAATATAAGGAGTATTAATGGGTCTACGTGACAAAACTTCTTTATTTAAGGGAATATTATCATAGGGTTTTGTAAAACGGATTATTCTTTAATTTATTTTTAAATATTAATCGTTAAAAGAGCTAGCTATTTGTGTCTAAAAAAGTTTACAATATTTTGTAAAACACCTGTACTTTTGCTTTTAAACACAAAGTCAATATCCATAAATGCTTTAGTCTGAAATAATTTAAGTTGTTGTAAAGGTATTTCTTTTCTTTCACAAAAGATTAATGTAATTTCTTGAGACATCATGACATGTACAATTGGTAACTCAGTTTTAACAACCACATTTTTTTCTCTAGGTGAGTCATCTTCCCAATTTAAACCTTCTGTGGTAATGTTTAATTCATAACCAGTGTACAATCCAACGTCATTAGTAGAATAAGTACCACTAACCAGAGTTTTCACTTCTCCATTCAATCCTTTCGTTTCTGGTTTTAACTCATGTTCATTTACACTAGGTTCATCGATGGCATATAAAATTCCACTTTTAGAAATAGCAAGACCTCTATCCCAAGAACTTCCAATAGAATTACATGGCTCACAAGGAATATATTCAATTGAACAGTCTTTACATTTGGTTGCCGTTGTTTTAAATATTTTCTTCCACTTAAAACATAGGATCCGTATTTAAGATCTCCAAATAAATAACATTTAGAATAATTGGTGATTAATATTAAATGTTGTAAGCCACATGTAACAAATTTTATTGTTTCATTCTTTTGTAATGGAATGGGAATGTTATCTTTTGTAAACTTTATAAATTTTGGAAATGTTGATTTAGTTGCATATAATTTATTTAATTTTTCTCCTAACATTAATGCACCTTTTGTTGATTTTCCAGATAAATAAATTTCAAAATTATTTGAGCGGTCAAAATTTTCATTAATTTTTGAAGGAATTAAAAATTGTCCTTCTTCTTTCAGTTCTTGTGACATTTTTTTATTAATTAGTTTTTACAAAGACAATTTGAGCCAGACTTTCGTCCACGATAAATTATTGTGTATTTCGCCAAGAATCGAACCCAGGTTGATTGTTTGCTGTTGAATTTTTAATAATAAATCAGAGCTATGAACTCTCAGTGCATCCAGTATGGTTTTATTTATAATTTTCAAAAACTTCTTAATGTTTAGAATTTTATTAACTTTTTTTAAAGGATTTTACAAAGAAACGTGTTTTATATAATTTATTTAATTTTTCCAACCTTTTATCAATCCATGCTAGTTACTTAATGGGTGGTTGGCTGTCTTAATAAATATTGTTGTGTTACCAGTAATAGTGTTAGGTTGTTTATTGTACAATAATAAATCTTAATTGGATGAAGAATCACTTACCTTAGTTCATATTTATTTCACAACACGTGGCGTTAATTACAAAACATTAAAACTTTGTTTACAAATAATAAATTAAGATTTATTATTATTTACAACCACATTATCGTCCACTTCTCTAACATTAGAATTAGCATTAATATCTTCACTGCCACCTCCATCTACTTTTTTTACTTTTTTTTCTTTTTTGACAAACAAACTTTCGTCGCAATGAAATCTGTTCGAATCTATAAACGCACCAAAATAAGGAATAACTAAAAATGGAACAGAAATTAAACACCAATAAGATGGTGTTTCATGTAAAATTCCATTAAAACCACAATACATTAAAGCAATTAACCAACCTGCAGCCACATTTATTCCCGTTAAATAATTCTTTCCAAAAAAGTCATTGTTTGAATGTTTTCTAAAAAAATGGGGGAAAATACCGGTAAACGCCCAACCGAACCAATGCGGAGTATAACCCCATAATCTATGATAAGGAAACATCCAATAAAGGTGATTAGGTCCTTGTGATGAACATAATGTTGGGCTTAAATTTTGCATTTCAATGCCATTAATGCTTACAGTGTTTACAATGGTATTATTAAAATTAAAATTTGTATTATTTTGATAAAGAAAATAATTATTATAAATTTCATTATTATTTTTATAAATTAAATTTTCATTAAATTTTGGAAAATTAAATAAATTGTAAAAACCAAAAAGTAAAGAAACAGTCATTGTAATTAAAACAATAAAAGAAACCATTAAAGTAAATTTAAATAAAGTTCTTCCTTTTAAAGTATTTTTTAAACACCAATAATTATGAATTGGTGGTTGAATCCAAATTAAGAAATGTGCAACAAAAGATAAAATTAAATTACTTGTTGTATTACAAGTATTTATTAAACCAAAATAGTATTGAAAGAATTGTAAACTTTCCATTAAAGTATAAGTTAAATAAAATAAAACTTGTGAAAATTGTCTTTCTTTATTTATTTTAATTGAAATTAACCATCTTGTTTGATCTATTGTCATTATTAATCCTAAAATGGCAAAACAAAAGGAACTTGTCATTGACCAACACATTGTAAAGAATTGTTATTTTTAGAATTGTGTTTTGTAATTAAAAGAGCAGTTGTCTTTTTAAAATGTTGTAAAAGGATTAAATATTTGTTAAACAAATTTTTTGTAAAACTAATTGTTGTAAATAATAATTATTTGAAATAACCAATGATGAAAGTTGTTTTTTTTTGGTTGTGTTTTTTGTGAAGTGGTTTGTAAACTTTGAATTGTTTTTAAAGTCCCTTGTTAGTACTATACTTGTAAAATGTATAAATTTGTAAAGGGAAAATTGTGTAAATTTCCTAAAAATGTTTCGCTGCAAGTTACAAAAATAGAAAATTGTTAAAAAGAGAAAAATCTCAAATAGTTCTCACTTTGTTTCAAGTAGTATTATTAAACCATAACTTTGAATAATTAATTTATTTGAATAAAAAGGTAGTCCTTTTATTGACAATTTGAAAAGTTTTAAATATTTCAAAAACTTACTTTTAAATGTATAAACTTCAAAACATTTGCAATTGTTTCTTTTATTTTCGAAAATGTTTTATAATTTATACTTTCTTCGCATTGACTCAACAAATAAATGTGACATTTTTTTTCTTGTTTTTACATAATACAATTTGAGACAAACTCAACGTTTACAATGAAAAATTATTTTACTGTCTAAAACTTAATAAATTTTGTAAAAAAAAATGTTGTCAAATGCAGTCGCACAAAAAAAGAAGCAAGAAAAAAACGCTTATTCAAATTTTCTTTCGTTTTTTATCAATAATATTCTTCCTACTACTACTGAAGATACTTTTTTATTAAAAAGTACAGAACCAAATAAAAAGAAAATTAAGTTAACTGATTTAAAAGAAAAAATTATTAAAGAAACGGAAGAATTTGTTAAAAAGGAAAAAGATAAAAACATTTATTTAAGCCTTATTAAAAAATTGAATGAAAGTGTTTTCGTTTTTGAAAATTTAACAAAAGAGAATATATCGTTTATTAGAATTTTTATTGATTTTATATTTGAAACTTATAAAAATTATAAACATAATGAAATTAAAAATTATTCAACATATTTCTTTATAGAACATTTTGTAAAATTTACTTGCTCTTCAACTAGAAATGTAAAATGTTATAGTAAATGGTTAGAAGAAATATTATTATTTATTAAACAAGAGAATGATACCAATTTATTAGATGAAATGCAAATATATTTTAAGGATATCGTTAAGAAACGTTCATCAAGTATTGATAAATTTCATTTAATTTTTCCAGCAGAAGAATTAGTAACTTTGTGTAAGTTGGCAGAATTGAAACAAGTGGATGTGAAGAATGTGTTAACTCAGACAGAAATGAATTCACATTTGGAAGATTATATTTATAGTGATACAGAAGATGAAGAAGAAGTTAGATCAGTTCTTACTGAGGAAGAAAATTATTTGCCAAAAAAGAAAATAACTATCCCTAAACCACACAAAAGGTACATCCTACTAAAGGGAAAAAAAAGAAAAGGATTTGAAGTACATTCCATCTTTGTCACCTTAAAGATGGATGACCATCTAAGGATGGAAAGTATTCCTCCAAATGAAAAGATATTTGAAAAAGTAAAGAAACAATTCTTTAAGGAAATGGAAAAATATTATTATAGTATTAGTATTAGACACCATGATAAAACAGAAGATATATTGTTAGACAGTAATGGTGAAAAGATTGAGGAAATTAATTCTCTAATTAATAATAAGGATTGTATTTGTGAAAAAAACTTTGAGAACAACACAATTACGTTTAAATTAGATATTCCTTTTCGTTTTACTAACATTCACTTTTTGGTAAAGCTTCAAGCAGGCAGTTTACACGTTGATGAAAATGATATTGAAAGAAGGTTTAATGTCAACAATAAGGACAATTCTAATAAGTATGTTTATACTTCTGCTTCTATTTACAGTACACATATACAGGATATAAGCAAAGAAGGAAAGTTTTGTAAGTTAGATAATAATTTATTGAATGAATGTGCTGGATTGCCTAATGGAGTTCTACTGGATGGCAATGAATATTGTTATTCAAATGATATTGGTAAAATTAAAATTGTTATTTATGGCAGAAAGTTGAAAAACATTATTCCTTTAACATTAGAATCATTTGCAATTAAAACATTAAATCCTATAAGTAATGGGGATGACAAGTAAAACAAAAGCAGTATTTCCTTTGTTTTAACAAACCCTTTGAATATCTAAATAAAAAGGTGCTTTTGAAAGGCCTTTTGAAATATCATTCAAGTCAACCTCCCTAAAATCATTTCTTTCTTTCCCAACGTACGGTAAAAAATTAATAATCCAACCACTAAGAAAGGAACCACCACATCCACCGTCAAAGTGACAGATTTTATTCCAAAAGGATTCATCTATATTCCCCTTGGCAGATTCAATAAATTTATCTATAATCGGTAATAATTTTTCAGTCCACCATTCTAAGTCGTATTCTTTTCCAATCAGTTCAGTTCTTTTTCTAATATTGTGCCAATCTTGTAACGTTCCTAATAATGTCACTTGAGGTAAACCACAACTGGTATTTACTTCATATTTAAAGTAACGTTTCATAGCGTCCATTAAGCAAATTTTACTTGCTATTTTTGAACTTGCGTCTGTGGTTGAAAAATTACATTCAACCAAGTCTTTTGCATTAGTTTTTATAATTCCATCAATTTTCTCTGTGAATTCATTAATGACCGAAGGCCAATCATTATTTGGATCACCTTCTTTTATTCCATATTTACTTCCATCAATCTCAATAATTCTTTTCGCATTAAGGAACTTTCTTTTCAACTTTACCGAATTATGTTTCACATGTTTTGCAAGCCCTTGTGCTATCGCAAGCCACACATGATCAGGGCTTAATATTAGTGGATAATGGTAAGAATATGCTAAGAAACCAGTATGAATAAATCCGTTTTTAAAATTTGTCGCAATAAAATTTGAAGAATTCTTTGTGATACACGGATCAATCGCTTCGAAATTGTAATAACTTTTAAATTTATCTAAATCCAGTGCTTCCATTTCTGTACTTGCACTTTTTATTTCTTTATTTACGGGAAAGTTAGCCAAAATGTGATCTTTCCAGTTTTCTAGTAATGACATTTTTTTTAATTTATTTATTGTAAAAAAAGTGCATCACAATTTGTTGTAATTCAAAAAAGAACTTATTGTTTATTTTTTTATTATTATCATTACAATCATCATTTACAAGAGCTCTTTTTCCAATACATTTTATTTCATTATCATCGCTGTTATCTAAAGTGTATTTTCGTTATAAAATTCTTTTAAAATATTGTAAACTTCAGTGTTTGTTTCTAAACGTAAAACTTTTTAAAAAAATATTAACCCAAAAAAGCTTTGTTTTAAAATTTAACTTTTGATTTGCAGTTACACTTCAGAAGTGATACCATATTTTCTATTAACAAGTTTTAATTTACAATTAGAATTTAATGTTAACAAAAATCCTCCTCTTTGATAAGGCACTCCAGAATCAGCAATACATCCTTCCTCAATTTTACAATCCTCCATTGTGTTGTCTGTGTTGGCAACAAGCTCTAGTCTAAAAGTATTTAACAAATAAATTAAAAATACTTTCTGTTCTAATAAACTAAAATTATTTCCCAAACATTTCCTTTGACCTAATCCAAAAGGTAAAAAACTACATGAGGGTCTTTCCTTACTTTCTTCTTTATCAAAACGTTCTGGACGAAATTCATTAACATCTTCTCCCCAAATGGTTGGATTGTGATGTAAACCATATATATTAAAGTTACAACAAACGCCCTTAGGTACTTTATATCCATCAATAACAATATCTCTTTTTGAAATAATTCTTTGTTCAACCATATGAGCTGGAGGATGTAACCTTAAATTTTCGTTAATTACAGAAGTTAGGTATTCAATTGAATGAATTTTAATTACGTCATCAACAGTAAAGGATTTAAAGTTATTATTTTGTGTATTATTGTCAACAATAGAGTTTGGAAATACTTTATGAATCTCTTCATATAATTTTTGTTGTACTTTTGGATAGGCAGCAAGTTCATACATTAGAGTACTTAAATTACTTGAAGTTGTTTCATGTCCTGCAATAAAGAACAATACAACATTATCATGTAATTCTTGGTTTGTCAACTTTGAATCATTGTCAATATCTGAAGAATCTGTTGCAATAATCATTAAATCTAATAATGTATTTTGTGATAATCTTCCATTTTCCTTAAATTCTTTTCTTTTCTTATCTATTACTTCATTAATTAAATTATTAAATATATTTAAACTCTTTTTCATTTTTAAATTATCCGAAAATGGTAAAGAATAATATAATTCTCTAAATAATAAATATTTTGGATGAAAACCGTTTGATAAAATATATTGATAAGATTCTAATGCTTCCTTTTTAAAAAGTTCTTCCTTATTATTTTTTGAATTATCTGTATTTACATGGAAAGCATTTATGTAATTAAAATCAAAACCAAAACCAGCAGTACTAATGACGTCTAAGGTCATTCTAGTCATAAACTCTCTTGGACTAATAATTAAATAATTTTCATTAGTGACAGTTGACTCTTGTTCCATTTGTTTAATGCATTGAATTGCTTTAGAAGAAAATACAGTCACCAAAGAATCGATATTGGCAAAAGCTGGAACTACAACATGTCTATTTCTTTCCCATTCTTCACCATTCATTGTAACTAAACTATTTACAGCAAATTCTTTTTGAACTGGTGATGCATCCATATTGAATTTTTCAATATCTTTATAATTAATGAAAATATCTTTTGCCGCTTTTGCACTACTGAACATGATTGTTGGTAAATGACCAAAGTAAAAGAGAAATGGTTCGAAGTTAAATTTTGTAGTATAGTCATAAAGATCTAAAGCCATTGGACGATTGAATTCTGAAGTTACCTTAAAGGATTGCCATAAACTTAACGAATTTTGTAAAGATTGTCCGGTGGAAACATTTATAATTCTATTTTTGCAGAATGTTTCATAAATTTTAATAAAGTTGTAAATAAACGTAACTGCTAAAAGAGGAGCTAAGAATATCCACCACATTTCGAAAGAATGATTAACGTGTTTAAATTTCTATAATTCTTTGTAATTTTTTTGAAATTAAAATCTTGTGAATTTTTACACTTTACCTTTTAGTCAAAAACCAAAGAGGGAAATAGTGTAAACATAAGAAAATTCCACAATAATAATAACATGGCTTAATCTACTTTCATCGATTGCAGTTTGCACAACAAACACTACTTAATTCTTTCCATTAATAATTTGATGTTTTACTCCAAGTAACAGGCATTAAGGCAAAGAAAACGCAGAAAATAACATTTCTTTGAAATGTACTCGATCAAAAAAAATGCCAAAAGCTTCCACATCAAAAAAAGAAGAAACATCATCTTCATTGGCAAGTATTAAGCCAGCATCAAAGATAAAGATAAGAAAGTTTCCAGCTAAACCAGCCTTTGAATGTACTTCTGGTGAATTATTATGGGGACAAGTTCAACATCTTATCAAAGGACATTCTTCTGCTCAACATGACTCAAAAAACGGACCGGTTGACACATCAACAGGAGGAACAATAATTCAAAATACTTTTAGATATAAAGCCGCTGCAAGGAAAGGTAATTGGGTAGTAGAAAAGTTTATCCAAGCTGATGAAGGATTTGAAGCCGGTTTTATTATTCATCATGAAGATATTTCAGCAAAGGATTTACTTGATAGATGTAAGAAAGCAGGGATGTCTAGTGCTCAAGATATAGTTTATGTTAATAGATATGATTGGTCTTGGCACACTGGTTCTAATGAAGATGTGAAGGATGCTCTCAAGCCTTACCAAGATAAAAAGAAGAAAAAGAAAAAAGATGATGATGATGAGGATGACGAGGACGATGAAGAAGACGAAGGTTATTTAGGAGGTCGTTTACAAGTAGTAGATGATTCTCAATATGATTGTTTAATGAAACTACTCGCATCGGGTAAACATCCTAAAGCAGGTGAAAATGTACAATATAAAACACCAGGAGGGAATACATTTGGTGTTCATATATCGGGAGATGATACAGAATATGAATTAGGATGGCTTATATTTAGTGGTAAAAAACATTCTGATTTTACAGAAGATGATGAGCTTGTGGGTATTGTTTATGATAGTACATATTGCGCTTTAGAAGAAGGAGAATTTGTTGTTCAAGAATAACTATTTATTCTTTATTACTATCAACTAATCTTTATTTAATTACATTATCTAATGACTAAAGGAAGAAGCAAAATTGAATTTATGACATTTTTTTTTGTCAAATAAATAAATTTTTATTACAATGGTATTTCAATAAATAATTTTTTAAAAAATTTAAAAAAAAAATGAACAACTTTTATTTTCAAGTTTCTAATAATTTATTAATCGATTGGAAAAGTTCAGAAGAAGAAAAAATCTTTTCCGAAAAGTATTCTTCTTTTTACAACTATTTTAAAAAACATTTCATTTTAAATAAAGACAATGTAGATGAAGACAAGAAGAATAATTTATTTTGTGAAATTAATAATGAGCTAATAATAAATCAATTAAAAACTTATCAAGAAAGAAATAATGAAAATGAGATTTTATTTAAAATTAATTATGATAAAAATAAATTTAAAATAGATCCATCTTTTTTAATTTCTAAATTTAATTTTGTAAATAATGATTTATTGGATATTATTGTAAATGAAGATTTTAATGAGATAAATAAAATTATTTTTAAATTTATTTATTTTAATAATTTAAATGATAAAAATTTATTGAAAAATAATTATTTTTATTTATCTAAAATTTATTTATTAAATAATACAAATGAAAATACTTTACAAAATATTGTACAAAATAATTTAATTTTACAAATAGATAATACTTTACAAATTAACTATAAAATTAATGAATTAAATTTATTAAATCAATTTATGTTAGATTTTACAAAAACAGATAAAACGATAAAAGATTTTGAAAAACTTTGTTTACTTTACAAAAATAAAAAAGATCAATTTAATTTTAATTTATTAACACATTTTATTTTTAATGAAATGAAAGAAGAAACAATTTTATTAATTGAAAAATTAAAATTTATAAATTTAGATGAAATTTTAAATTATAAAACTTTACAAAAATATATTAATTGGTCAACCAACAATAATATGGAAATAATTATTTTACAATCTTGTCAAAAAGAACTAAAAAATTTTATACTTAACAAAATAAATTCAACTTGTTTTATTTTATCAAAACAAGCTGACTTTAAAATTTTTTTTACAAATGAAATGAATAGATTATCAACTATAAAAATTAACAAGATTACAAAACTATTTTATTTAGCAAACTTCTTAAATATAATTACCTATTTAAAAGAAAATAAAACTTTAGGAATAAAAAGTAAAGAAGATATACATTTATTAGAATTTAATAATGAACAGAAAGAAATTTTTAATAACAATAATACAAACCATAATAATAGTAAACATAATAAAAAGATAACTTTTGATAGATTAGAAATTTTAATTTGTTGGTTTTTAATCTTTCAAAATGGAACTTTATTTGATGAAATTTCTTCTGAAAGATTTGTATTATTTAAGTTGTGGAAGGATTTTAATAAAAACGTGGATGAAAAAGAAAGTAATAATTTATTTAGTAAAACGTTAGATAATAATAGAAATGAGTTATTGAATAGTTTAAGGGTACAAAAGGTTTACAATGATGAAAATTTAAATGATGAAAATTGTAAACAGTTTTTAAATGGTTTTTCAGAAAATGCTAAAGAGTTTGCTTTACAAATTATAAATGATGGAGATTACAAAAATTTTTATAAAGTACTATCCGTTTGGCGTTTAATTAATAATAATAATTATAGTAATGATTTTAAACAATTTTTATTAAGTATTATTGAGTTATATTTTAAATTAAATAAAAAAGGATCTGCACTTATAAAATCGTTTGAATTCATGAATGAAATAAATAATTTAATTACAAACCCTTCAACTAGGAGTTTATTTAGTATAAATAAGGAATCTTTTTTAAATTTAATTTTAAACGAATCGAATATAATTACATTACTTTATGATAATATTGATATTAGAGGAAAATCTTTACAAACAGAAAATCAATATCATTATAATGAAATGTCTTTACAAAATATACAATTTATTACAAAAATGTTTAACTGTCAACAATTATTTTATACAAAAAATAATTCAGTTGATATTCTTTTAAATAATTTATTATCTTTCTTTTCATCTTCAATAATTAATGAAAATATTCATGAAGAAAAAGAATTAAAATATAACTGTTCTTTTATTTTCCCAAATTTAAATGAGAAAGATGACGAATTTCAATTACAATCTTATTTAAATGAAGAATTAAAATTTACAAATATTTTAGTACAAAAACAAGAGAATAACGAAAATAATTCTTTTTTAAAATGTCATTTATTTTGTAATTCAAATATTAAACAAATTTATCAATTAATTTCATTGTCAACTAATCTTTGGAAATTAAAATATAAATCATGTTATGAAGGAATTAAAAATCTTTCAGAAAGAAATTATTTAGTTACTTTATCAATAGATAACTTTGCTAATTACATGTTAGAGTTAATTTTAAATAGAAATTGTAGTTTAGATGTAAAAAATATAGATATGACAGATACACAATGGACATTATGTCATAATTATTTAGAAAGTTTACAAAGTATAACTGATTATTGTAATATTCGTAGTAAAGAAGAAAAAGGAATAGCCTTCGAAGCATTAGCTTTTTCTAAAGCTTTTCACACATTATTTTCTTCCAATACAATTGATAACTATGAAAATTTGAAATATTTAATTTTATGGGGAAATCTTTTAGTAAAAGAAAATAATGAAAAACAACAATTTGATATTTGTTGGTTCTCTTTTTCTGAAGAGAGTATTGATTTATATTTAGGTGAAGTGAAATCAGGAAATGGTAAAGCATTTGATAGACTTCAAGAAAAATTCATTACATTAGGATTTCATTATTTAAGTAATGATCATTATATTTTAAGTGGAAATGATATTGCGTTAGTGAGATTATCATTTACTCAATAAATTGAAACAATCAACAAATACTGGTGTGGTCATAACATATCATTAAATTTTACCTTAATTTCAAACAACATTGTCAACCCGGTGGGCCGAAAACTAGATGGCAGGCGAGCAAATCAAGAAAAAAAAAATTAAGGGTTGGTTTTTATTTATGCCAAAAGCACGCAGCTAATGTTTACATATTGATTAATAGTACGTTGTTTAGTTGTGGATTGTGACCTTGTGGAGAGTTGTTTGCCAAGCTGGTGGATGTTTCTTATTGTTTTGTTTTGATTGTTGAGTTTTAATCAAGAAAAAAGAATGTCCGAACACGATGAAGAAAAACAGCAACCGCTACTAAAGAAACGAAAGGTTGTTGAATCGGAAAGATTATTATTGTTTACTTATGATATTATTTCTGAAATTGCACAATATTTTAATGATTTTAAAGATTATGTTTATTTAGCAATGACAAATAAATCAATGTTTGAATTAATGATGAAAGATAATATTTACGCTTTAAGTAATTTATTTGATCATAAAATAATTAATTTAAATTTAATAAAAATTCCAAATTATTTAAAAAATAATTTACAACATTTAAATATTCAAAAAGTAGAACCTGAATTGTCAGAATTTACAAAATTAAAATCTTTACAAATTAATTTAAAAAATGCAGGCATTTACACTATTGATGAAAATATTTTAAAAAATTTAAAAAATTTAGAAATTCTAAGCATTGCTTTTTCTAAAATAAAGGGAGACAGTTTTTTAAATTTTAAAAATTTAAAAAAATTAAGCTTATGTGTTGTTGACGTTGTTAGTGATAAACATTTAATGGAGTTGAAAAATTTACAGATTTTATCTATTAATTCTTGTGATAATATTACTGGAGAATGTTTACAAAATTTACAAAAATTAGAACATTTAAAAATTTTAAATCAAAATAATTTTAAAACAGAATATATAAATAATTTAGTTAATTTAGAATATTTGTATATAAATTATATTACTGATACAACATTTTTAAAAAATTTAATTAATTTAGAATATTTAAATACAGATTATTTAAATAATAAAGATTTAATTAATTTACAAAATTTAAAAGTATTAGAATTAAATGGGAATGATTTTGATAAGGTTTTAAATTTTACAGGTGATGGATTTATTTATTTAATTAATTTAGAATCTTTGGAAATGGGCAATATAATTAATTTTAATGAAGAAAATTTAAAATATTTATTAAATTTAAAATATTTTGACTATTTAAATAAAATTAGTGGTAAATATTTAAAATATTTAACAAAACTTGAAGAAGCATTAATTACATTGAATGAAAACTTTAAAGAAAAATATTTACAAAATTTATTAAATTTAGAGTGTTTAACAATTGAAGGCAGTAAT
>CADWAF010001298.1:0-11621 GCA_902984215.1 Willaertia magna
CTAGGATACCTGGCTTTCATATATAAGGTCCCAGGAGGCCCGGGTTCGATTCCCGGTGTGGGAAAATGGTTTTTAGATATTATGGAATACAGAAATAACTTTCTTATTGAGTTTGAATAAATTAAAATTTTTACAACTCTCAAACGGACAAGTGAATAGTGAAAATTTACAAAAATTACATATTTTTAATTGCAATAATTTTACTTGAAAGTATTTAAAATACTTAAAGAACAATACTTGAAGATATTTAGTTACTTCACTTTTAACGATGGATGGAAAGAACATGTATTTGTATTTAATTAGAAGATGAAAAGTGTAGTTATTTCAAAGTTAGTTTAATTGAATAACTTATTTTTTTATTTTTATAAAAATTGTACTCAACTTAAAGTTTTTTTTTATATTTTATATAATTTTATAAATTTAGTTTGCGTTAATAAAGGTTTATTTATTTATTATTTAAATTAGAACTTCCTATTAATTTAATAAAAAGTTTTTTATTTTTTTGTTTAAGTAAAATAATTTCTTTTTTTGTTAATTTTATATTTTTCTTTTCGTAATAATATAAAATATGTTCTTCCAATAATTTTTGTTGTTCCCTTAATTTTCTATAAAATACAAAATACTTTTCTTTAAAAAATGTAAATAACTTTTCCTTAAATAATTTTGAAATATTTAATTCTTCTTTATTTCCCTCACAACATTTATTTTGTTGTAATAAATTACCTGTTAAGGAAATGACATTTTCTTTATAATTTTGTAAATTCTTTCTATCTTTCAATTTATAAATTGTATAATATAAAAATAATAAATCTTTTTCTGAAATTTTAATTTCTTTTTGTTTATTAAATAAATTACAAAAATAATTTATAGAATTCTTTAATTGATTCTTTTTAATTTCTTTTAAATTCTTTTTAAAATAATCAATAAATATTTTTCGTTTATATTTTAATTTCCTTTCTTCTATATTTCTTTTTTTATTATAATTATTATATAACGTAACTAACTGATTATATAATCTATTACAACTTTGAGTTGTTTCATAAATTGAATTACCATATGTTAAATCATCTAAAACGTCAGTAAATGATTCTATTGTCTCCATTATTGTAACTGTATTATTTCTTTTGTTTAAGGTTAGTTCATTACTATTCTTTTTATGTAATTTTCTATTTACCATTGGTGTTAAAAATTGATTATTACTCTTGTCAATTGTAATTTCATTTTGTTGTTTTACATTTCCAATTAATTCATTTAATTCTTCTTTATTTTTGACATAAAACTTTTGTTTTTTTAATTGTCCATTTCTTAAATCTAAATAGAATTCATTACCGAATAATGATTTATTTTCTTTTCTATATGGTTCATAAAACTCTCGTTCTCCTAATGAATTAATTGAAATGGAAGAAGGATTTAAAAAGAGAGAAGGTGAAACAGTGGCATCTGTTAAGAAACCATCTGTTGGGAAGGTTGTTGATGATTTAGACATTTTTTTTGCATTGTAAAATGTTGGTGTTTAGCATTGTAAAGAAGAAGGGTTATTGAATTAATTTAGATATTATTTACAAAATCTAGCAGATGTAATTGCGTTGTTTGTTGCTTGATTTGGTGACCTTGTTGTTTTTATTTATCTCTACAGTCAACAATAGCTATTCCTTTGTTTGTTTATCTTTAGTCATTTTCCTATTGGTTTTAGGTTTTCTCTTCTTTGTAATCTTTCTATTTGGACTTAAACTATTATTATTACTTGTGATTGGATGATTATTAACTGTAAAAGAACTATAATGTGACATGAAAAAGCCGCCTGAATGTGTTTGATATTCTGCAACTTCTAAAGTAATGAATGGGGAAGGAGGAGATACTCCTAATAAGATAGCTGGAGGTTCACTTAAATAACTGACCTCTTCATGAGGATCTGTAGCCAATTCCAACATTGATGTTTGCTTTCTGAGTTTAGTTTTCTTTCTTGAATGAGGTACAGGAGCACTGCTTGGAGTATTAGTTCCTTTCTTCTTTTGCTTGTTCTTTTGCTTCTTCTTTTGTTTATTTGAATAAGAAGCATATTGGTCATGATAAAAACTGGAGAAAGGTAAAGCATACTCAGATTGTTCATAAAAGTTTGATCCTTCTTGTTGTCTAAAGTATCTTCTTAATTCTTTAAGCTCATGCTTCAGCTCAGAAGACAATTCCTTTTTGTAAGGATAAGTTTTTCTTACTTGGGACATGTGATGTACTATAAAGTATGTACAAGTATCTCTAAGGTGCTTTATATCATAAGAGTCTGCAATATTAAGTATTCTACAAACATTTCTTGGATGGATTTTCCTTTCAATTACGCTTTGACAAATAAGAGATAATCTTTCTAACTGGTATACTTCTGCAGCAATCAACAATTCAACAGAAATATCAAAATTAACAGAAACATTTCCAGTGTACAAAAATTGAAGAACTAACTTGAAGGCCTCTGGTCTAATACCAGTTAGTTCATATTCGCTTACCTTAATTCCATTCACAACTTGTTGATGTTGTGGTTTTGATCCAAGCATTCTATGAAAGAATTTTGATCTTGACATTAAAATGCAGCTATGAGCAGAAACATATTCCCTTTCAACTCCAACTATAAAAACTACATCACAATAAGAATGGTCTGGATTTTGAGCAAATGTTGTAATATTACTCAATGCTACACTGAAAACATTACCTTGGGTAGTTGTAGAAACTGACATTGGAGAATCCACAGAATAATTATCATCATCGTCAGATTCATGACCATTGTTGAATGATATTTGTGGTGCTTGGAATGAATTCTTATTGGTTGAGGGAATCGGGGAAAGTTCAAGCTCATGACCATTATTCTGTTCATGTAAATGTTTGTATCTTTCATTATTCTTTTCAGTCAATTCATAAAGTTTTCGCATGTCAGAGTATAAAGTCGGTGCAGGGATAGAGTTGTAAGATGATGCATCCATTTGTTTGGTACATAAGGCAAATAATCTATCCAAAGCAAAGATTATTGCTAAGAAGGCTAGCTCACTAACACAAAGTTTTAAATCTATTTTACCTTCACCAACTTCTTCTCCTTCAAGGAAACCAACACGATCTGTATAAACATATTCTAAAAAACCATAAAATCCAATATGCTTTACTTTTTCATCCTTTTGTTTCAAATTCTGTACTTCCTCTGTTTTCCATTTCTTCTTTTTTAATATGTAATCTACTGAGTCATTTATATTAATAACATCATTATTTGTAGCACTTTGTTTAACACATTCATTGTGAATTATTGGGCATCTTACAAGAAGAACAGATTTATGTGCATGATAGAATTGTCCATTGTAATCTAAAATAACATCGGCATATTCTTCACAATCAATAAGAGCTTGCATATCTGTAGTAAGTGTACTCCTACCAAAGTCTATTGGATCAATTCCTCTGATGCCAGTTTCCAAAGTATAAATGTTTGAAGATATTTCGTAACAATTGTCAGATTCACACTTTCCTCCTAATATCCAAATCTTTGATCCAAATATTTGAGCAGAATGTCCTAAAAGTGATGGTGGTATTTGACAGCTTTCCTCATAATGTGGCGACTCTACATCCCAACGGAAATGTTCTAAATCCAAAACCATAAGTTCATGAGCATGCGCATTGACATTTACAATACCTCCATAAACTATCATTTTGTTAGCAATTACATTAGCAGAGTGATTAATTCTTTTAACAGACTCTACACTTCCCTCTGTTCTAACTAATTTCCATGTAAAAGTATCTAAATCTAAGCGATATAAATCATTAAATAAATGTTGATCATTACCACCCCCAAACACATATAAAGCATTATTATAAAGAACACAAGAATGACCTGCTCTTGGCGCTGGCTTGTTGCCTTGAGTTTTTTCCCTAATCCAACTGTTATTTTCAGTATCAATAATGATAAGATCAGAAAAATAGTTAACTCCATCTGTACCACCAAATACATAAAGCTTGGTTCCATCTATTGTTACAGCAGAATGTCTTAAAAGAAACAAAATTATAATAAGGGAAGGCTAAAATTACTTACCCATAAAGATGAGGGAGAGAAGGATCCTTAGAAAAGTTAGATTCGCACTTTACTCTAACCCATTCTAAACTTTCAATATTAAATTGATATAAAACATTACTAACTTCATTATGATTATTTCTTCCACCATAAACATAAATTGTATGTTTAGATACAGAGTTCATTGTATGTTGAGCTAAAGCGGGTAACTTTGCATGTTCATAAACTTCATATTTACTATTACTTGTATTATAGGATGCCAATATTTCTTTATTAGATTTTTGTTTATTACTATCTAAATTATTTCTTTTCTTCTTCCTTAAAATTTTTATTTCATCATTAAGGGCATGATGCTCACCCGATTCTAAATCATAAACTACGAATGAGTTAGTTACAGGATCGCCTTCGCCTTTAACAACTCCTCCGTAAATAAAAATTTGTTTATCAATAATTGTGGAGGTATGATAATACCTCTGAAGTTGATTGTCATCGTAGCTGTTCGAGAAAAACGAACCTAGCACTCTACTGTCCCATCTCATATTATTAATGATATCTAATAGATATGAAGAGATATGTATTTACAAATTGATGAAATTTAAAAAAAATAAATTTTTTTGATGATGTCTAATAGGAACATAAACCTTGGTGAAGATCTATGGGTTATCTATTGAAAAGTATTACTATTTTCACTAGGAAATGAGTGCAATTAATATTTGCTTGTTTTGATATTCAATATATAATATTGGCTACTCCAATCTAAAGACTAAAATATATATAAAGTATATAAAAAAGACAAGTCCTTCGGTTATTTGTTTTATAAAATAATAGATGATGTTATGTTGAAATACCGAGAAGAGATGTTGTTATATAGAGCGAGAATAGAATAATACTAGGTAGCGAAGAGTTGAATAGAAGAAGGGTACGCACAATAGAAAATAATTGAGGTACGAAAAATATTTTTCTTTTTACAATTAAAAAAATCCAAAATGTTTATTTTGCCATTATCAAATCAACTGTATTTTTAGATTTCAATTTTGAAATGAACAAATACCCTTCAATAAATTTATTGTTGGCTTGGATAATGAATAAAAAGTGGTTGAATAAGAAACCTAGTAAAAGTGTTAAGCAAGATCAAGAATGAAGTGGTTTTTTCATTTGGCAATGCATTTGTTACATTCGTTATGAACAAAGAGTATTATCAGCATTGAATTTCATTTAGAACTTGTACTTCAAGTTCTTATTTTCAAGATTAAAAGAAAAATGTCAGAACAACAACAAGGAAAGGATTCCTTTAGTAGTCCATTTCTATTGTCGGATGAGCAAATCAAACAATTAGGTGTTAAAGACCATCAGATTGAACTTTATAGAAGAAAACATTATCAAAATTGTTTTAGTATTGAAACCTGGATTAATGGTAATGAAGATTATACTTTTTACACAAAAAGTTTGTCTCTTTATTTTGAGGAAGCTAACGCCATTGTTGCAGCGTATAAAGTTAACTCTAAGCTTTATAAAATAACATCATTGACAGAAGAACAAACTACTTTATTGTCTGGTATTGAAAAAAGAATCAGTGAATGCTTGAATGACCAAAGATTTGGTAATGGGGCATTCCTTAAATTAAATACAAGAAGTCCAAAAGATGTACCTTGGCGTGAATATGAGAATGATAAATTTAAACGTAAGTATTAACTATTAAGGTTTTAAATTTATGATAAATGTGAAAAAAGGTCTTGTTGACATAGAAATGAATAAATTGACTGAGAAAACACCTAATAACATTTATATTGCTTTCTTAAAGGCAATGAATAAGAGTATGAAGATTTCAACAGGTAAAGATGCAATGTACTTGTTGACGAATTCTCAAAGAGTGTATGAAGACTTAACTAAGAATGTTGATTTTGGAAAAGAGTTGTATGAAAGTAAAATGATTTTAAGGGAATGGATAGATGAGGTCGCAGAAAATCCTCAATATGAATTTCGTAGTTTTGTTCATGAAAAAAGCTTAAATGCTGTGTCACAATACTTTTGTGATAATACATTTGATGAACTATTAAATTTAGAAAATAGGAAATTAATAGAAAAAAAGATTATTGATTTTTTCAATAATACAGTTACATCATCAATAACACACCCTTCCTTTGTAATTGACTTCTTTGTATCCCCTACTAGAGGTGTCTTAATTATTGAACTCAACCCTTTTCACATTGGTGCAGGTCCTTGTTTGTTCAGCTGGAAGGGAAATGAAAGGGAAATACTAATGAATGGTCCTATAGAATTTAGATATCAATTAGAACCGGCTACAGAAAAAACTTTTGCTCAATTCTTAACTGTTCAATGGGAAAAGTACTTAGTTTTACATCATGACATTCATTCCCCTAATTTCTCAAAAGAACAACTTTTAGAAAAACAAAATAGTTCGTCAATAACAACAGAAGACCAACAACAATCCAATTGTATGATAATGTAAATTAGTAATTCCCTAATTCCTTTATTGGAGTGGCATAACGTCAAAAATAAGTTCTAAAAAGAATAAAGTTTGTAATGACCGCATAAAGTACACAATAGTAAAAAAAATTGTACATTATTCATTGTTATTTTGATAGAGCTATTTTTCAAAACGTTTCTTGGCTTTCCTTAATAACGTTCATATAAGATGGCTAATTTAAATAATTCTTGGAGCATGAAGATAGCGGAAACATCTCCAATGAATGATGAAGAATTATTGGAAGTTGAAAATCCACAAACCCAACCAACTACTACAGGTGAAACTATAATGCCCCCAACTAAGGTAATCAAAATAATATCTAATAATGATAACACTGAGGTTGAAACTAATTTAGTAGATATTGAAAGAGTAAATGCTACGAATACTAATGATAACAATGTATCCATAGATGTTGAGCCAGTTACACCAGCCCCCACTCCAATCCATGGTAATGACGCCAGATTTTCGTTTGATAATGTTCCAACTGATAAACCTATCCGAAGAGTAAATAAGGCTATGATCAGGCATAATAGAGAATGGTGCCAATCACAAAGACCAGAAATTATGGGTATTGTGCAGGAAGAATTAGAGCATTCCGATTTAACAAACTTTAGGCAGAGACTAAGAGAAATGGTTATGAAACACAAAGAAAAAATTGCAAATAGATCTAGATTAAGGCGTATATATAATAACTTTACTAAAAAGTTAAATTATCATAAATTTCCAGCTTTCTTTAGTTACATAAATCCATTCTACAGAACAGTTATTTTAATTGAAAATAGATTTGGAAGTGGTGTTGCAGCATATTATGAATTTTTTTCATCAGTTATTGCCCTTAACTTCCTTCTTTCCATTATTTCGTTCTTATTATTGATTTTACCGTGGTTATTAAGACCTACTAGTAGTTGGCCTGATATTTGGCAACTTAGATTTTTAAGTGGTTTAGTTGGATTTGATTCGTCAGTTATTGGCAAAAGTTGGTTCTTCTTTGGAGGATATGAGGATAGAATACTCTTATTTAATACCGTTGTTTGGCCATTTGCATTTGTTTATCCATTTGTAGTCATTCTTTTCTTTGCCTTAGCACTTATAATAATTTCTAGAGATATAGGTGGCAAGCTTACAACGGTAAGAAGAACAGACGATGACAACAAGTATTTAAAAGCAGTATTCAATAGCTTCTCTTTTAATGTCACATCCAAAGAAGCTGTTAGAGATTTACAAAAATCAATAGCCAACAAAATAGCAGAGTTCAGAAATGCTGATTTTGCAAAGTCAGCGGCTGTTACAAAAATGTCAAGGAGAAAATTGTTAATACTAATTTTGAGAAGAGTTATAGGGTTAGGTCTTTCTGCAATCTTTTTATTGGGAACTCCTGCTGCTGTGTATTTTATGGTAGAATATTACAAGGAACTTAATGCTGTTTTTCCTTACACAACATCTGTTCTGTCCTCCGCAATTACAATAGTATTCCCAGTAATATTATCTCAATTGGTAATATTTGAAGGATATGCCCACCCTTCTCATACTCATTGGAATATAATATTTAGAACTTTTATTATAAAAATGTCAACAACAATAGCTTTGATGGTTAGAGTATTGTTTTTACAGGACTCAAGCCTCATTGGTACTTGTAGACAAACTGAGGCTGGGTTAGTATTTTGGCAAATGATTTGGATTGAGTTTGGTGTGAATTTAGTAATGACTATAATAGTTATGCCAATAAAGTACAAAGTAAGGCAACTCATTTCTTGTGCTAAAGATGAAGGTGAAGAAGAAGAGTTCGAAGAACAGAGAAAAGGAAAATTAGAATTTGAAGTACCAGATAATGTTATTGAGCTACTTTACAGACAATCTTTAATATTTGTGGGCTCTATTATGTCACCAATGATTCCAATTGCTGGGTTAGTTACAAACTTTGTTATTTATTTTGTAAAATATATAACTATGACATTGGTATGTAAATTTCCAGACAATCCATTTGAAAGAGGTAGAAGTAGTCCTTTTAATCAGAACATGCTTTTATTGACGTTTATACTTTGCTTAGTGCCTTTAGGTTTCTTTCTTTTCCAGCCCTCAGGGAGTAGATGTGGACCTTTCACAGCCTCTGCAGTTTTTTTAGAACAAATGCCTGTTGAGGCAGCTGTTAATGCATTAAGCGCAGCTTTAGTATTTTACTCCAATGAAAATTCAGCCATGACTTTTGAGAGGTTTTTATTTTACGTATCACACAAGATTACCCTTGGTTCTCTCACAATATTTTTCTTTGTTATTTGCTTTTTCCTTTATAAATTCTTTAGAATGTTTGAAAAGAAGTATAGATTAGCTGAGAAGAGAGCTGACATTGAAAGAAAGGAGAAATCAGCAATTTTAAAGGAATATGTCGACAAAACTCAATTAAAATACTAAAATTAATTTATTTTCATAGTTTACAAAAAAATGCAAAAAGAGCCAATTTTTATTAATGTTGAACCCACTTCCGTTAAGCCTATTGAAAGACAAGGATCAAGTTTAATATCATTATTTGATAAAATCAATAACAAAGAAGAAATATATCTTTTTGGTGGAAGAATATCTTCTAAACATTCCACTAACAAAAAAGAAAGAAATATTGTTAATGATTTATGGAAAGGGACATTTTCATCTGATTTAAAAAAGATAGAATGGAAATGTATTTTAGAGCATTCAAATAACAATCAATTTATGGAAAAGAGGCATAATCATTCAGCAATAGCATGTGATAATAAAATAATAATATTTGGTGGAAGTAATAATGAAAAATACTTTAATGATGTAATTGAATTTAATATCTCAACAAACACCTTTGACAATCATTTGAATAACAATAATAATAACACTAAAATACCAAATGCAAGACATGGTCATTCAGCAATACTTTACAATAACGAATGTATGGTAATATTTGGTGGAAAATTTGACTTTGGAATGTATTCAGAGTATGGCAATGACATTTGGTTTTATAATTTAAAAACCAAAACTTGGCAAAAAATTGAAATTGACAACAATAAACAACAACCTATTGGAAGATGTTGGCATTCAGCAGTTCTATACCAAAACAGATTCATGTTAGTATTTGGAGGATTTTATTCTAAAGGAGTAGAATACTATCTAAATGATTTATGGTCTTTTGATTTAGAATTAAAAGAATGGAATTTACTGTCAAAGAATGAAGATATTAACAAAAGTAAAAAATTAAACATTCCAATTCCAAGAAATAGATGTGGTAGTTTCATTAACGTAGATAAATTATTTGTATTTTTTGGAAATTATTTTGACGGCACAGTTGACCATTTCTTAAAAGATTTTTATTATTTTGATTTAAAGGAAGAGAAGTGGGTTAATATCAACAACAATAGTAGTATAAAACAAAAGACAACATTATCATTACAACAACTTGGAATGGGTCACTTTAATACATTTGTTTTAAATAGTTATTTAAACGATACTAATAACAAGGAAAAGAAAGAAAGATATTTTATATTCGGGGGAGAAGTTGAAGGTCATAAAAGGTCTAATGATGTTAAAGAGATTGTATTGGATTGATTAAAAATAAAAATTTATTTCTCTTAGGTTTTGTAGTTGTTAATTATAATATCACTAGTTATCGGATGCTTGCATAATTTGAATACCAGTCCAAATTGCCCATAACCAACCAATACAACAACAAGATAAAACAATTTGTAAAATACCAACAATAATTGCGGATTGTGATTTATCTTTTTCTTCAGTCATAATACCTGCAAGAAGAGTACCAATACCTGGGAAGAAAACGTTAATTAAAAGAATAATAATACCCATTCCCTTTTGAACTTTAACAACAGAGTCTTCTAATAAACCACCCTATTTACGTTGATGACAATAAAGATCAAATGACAAAGTCAACAGTGATAATAACATCGCACCAACCACAATGTTAGAGAGATATGGAATAGATCATCAATACGTACCATTTTATATTATTTATTTATTTTTTTAGTTAAATTTAATTGTTTCACTCAGAAATGGACTTCTCCTCTATTTATATAATTATTGGTAGATGATAAGCACCTTTATTGTTTATTGGGGAATGATGTTACAAAAAATTAAGTGATATTTTGGACTGTTGGAGATAAGGGTGCCACAAACTTTGTTTAACACGTGAACTCGTTAACTGAAAGAAAACTATCCAACACAAGTAGTTTAAACAAAAACCAGTGAGGAGAGACTAAAATTTTATTGTACCAAAATTACAAACTTGGTACAAACAAAGTTAAATGTAAATTACACAATAATTTTGTTCCAAACTCTAAAATTTCCTTTTGAAAAGTTGTGTGTGGATGTTTACATTAATAAGAATGTGTTAATTCCTTTGAGAAGAGAGGAAAGAAAAGAGGTTGTAAGGGGTGAAAGCAAATTAGTGAAGTAAGGACAAGAAACAAACAGTTAATAAAGTAACAACACGTATCTACGGCCATACCACTGTGAAAGCACCTCATCCCGTCCGATTTGAGAAGTTAAGTACAGTAGGGCTACATTAGTACTGAGATAGGAGACTTCTCGGGAACCTGCAGTGCTGTAGATTTTTTCTCTTCAATTTTAATTATAAACACTCATTAGCTTAATAATTTTATTAGAAATATAATTTTTAAAAAAATAAAAATATTTATTTATTATTAATATTTATATTAATTTTTAATTTAAGATTTTTAATAAAATATAAATGTTATTAAAAAAAAATTTTAAAATAATTTTTTTTTAAAATAATAACAATTTTGTTTATTTAAAAATCTATAATTAAATTATTTTTTTTAAATTACATTTTAAAATTTTCGTTATCAAAATTAAAATTATTAATACAAAAATAAAAAATAAAAAATGTTATCGTAAAAAATAATTTATATTTAATTTTATTTTTATTTTTAATTTAAATAATATTATTTTTTATTTATATGAAAACCTATATTTAAATTTAAATATATATTTACTATTTAAAATATCTATTTTACAATAAACAATAACATTTTTTTTAAAATATTAATAATATTTATAATTATTTTTTAAAAATTTATTTTTTTTAATTTTAAAAGTTTAAGATTT